>BQNB010068699.1:10767-29266 GCA_026074375.1 Tanacetum coccineum
TCAAAGCCGAAGCCAGAAAAGTCAAACCCGCAGTCAAATCCAGTCAAAGTGGTCAAACAAAGTCAACTAATAAAAGACAAATCCCAAAAATAGTTCACTTTTGTCCCTCAACTCTCATAAATATTCAAATATAGTCCCTCATCCCTTATTGGGCCTCAAAAAGCTTATTGGGCTTGAAAAACCCTTTGATACTACACCTAGATACCAAAAAGCCCAAAAGCCCATCCATATAAGCCCAAGTTACTAGCCCATTCTCTTTTTAAATAAACCACAAGGGCCAGTTTTGCAATTTCCCAAACTGTTTTATAACTAGAAATGAGAAAACAAAAGAAAGGGACTAAAAATGACATAAGGCCAAAGTTTAAACCATTTTTACCCCGTTTTCAGTTATAAAAAACGCGCGAATCCTAATTACTGTTCATCTCCTTCTCCATTTCACCAAGCAGTAAAAAGAGAGGGCAAATGGAAATTGAGGGCTTAATTGGACAATTCATGGGGTCGTATACATGATGGCAGGGTTAGAAAAGTAATCTCAAAGGGCTCTCACTAATCACTCAAGCTCTAGGCCACGTCAGCAATGGTGAAAGCACAAAGGGGTGTGGGTTTTACACTAGATCCTCTCACAGAACTAGCACAACATGTCACATCGAAGAATGACATGCTAGCAATCCTCAAGTGCACATATATGATCCAACGGCTCAAAAAGATAGACCTAATGATTGGTTGATTTGATGGCTGAGATTGATGGGTGCGTCTAACAAGATTTCAGGCCTAGAAGGTTCCTTCAGGTGCTATAAATAGCACCCTTCCATCACACACACGAGGGGGATCTTTTTTTTTCTAGTTTTATCTTAGTATAGTTTTAAAAAGCTTAATGTAATTTTGAATCAGTTGTAATTTTTTTTAATGTAATTCAGCTCTTTTTAATGAAATTTAGTTTAAATTGTCATAAACTTTCATAGCTTTCAACTCTTAAGTCCTCTTAATAAGCTAATCTATCTCATTAAGCTAATAAGTTCATAATAAGCTCTTTCTTTCTATAAGCTGAAATAGAGCTCAACTTAGCTTAATCTTTCCTAAACTCTTAAAACAGCTCTATAATACCTAATTACCTTAAACTTAATGGATTGTGAGCTTATGGAAGGGGGATCTAAAAGGGAAGGATCCCCATGGACTTATACCCTAGTTTATTATTAAGCTAGTGAGCTTGAAGCTGCCTTTAATTAGGTACTCTTGTTTAGCTAAGAGGATTGAGTAAGTTTCCTTTATTTTTTCTTTTGTCCTTTAAATTTCTAGGTAGTCAAATGCTTATTAGCTTATAGTTTGCTTATTTGCTTAAGATATCTGCTTATTTGTGTTCATTAGTGTTTATTTGTGCTTATTATAAATCTCTTAGTATCTGTTTTAAGATTTATAGCCATTAGAATCTCTTAGTATCTGTTTTAAGATTTATAGCCATTAGATCTATAGTTTCAATTTCTATCATTAAAAACTATAAAAAACCAAAAATAGTAGAAAGTAGTGTAAATCTTAGATTATTGCTTATTTAGCTGATTGATTTATGTTTAATAGGTTTGATATAAGCTAGTTAATATCTGGTTTTATGGTTTTAATAGTTAGAATTCATAAATCTTAGCTTAATCATTTCTGTCAAAGTTATAAGGGGTGTTTGGCATAAGCTAATTTGACTTCAATTAGTCAAAGGTTTTTGTGCAATTTAGGTGTGTCAGCTTTGGTTTCATTTTTAATCATTAGAAAAGAAGAATTTAAAGGTTAGTTTGCAATAATGAGAAGGTTTAAGCTTATTTTGTGTATGTCAGCACCAGGGGAGCAAATCCTTGGAATTTGATTATTAAAATTTGAAGCAAAGCTCTTTAAGCTTTGGTGTGTGTTTAAATTGTGTTTGTACACACTCAAATTGAGTGAGTTATGCAGGAGTAACCACTAGGGTGTCCTGCATCTGTCTTGTAGCCTTTGTCATTTGCACTAGCAGTGGTAACTTAAGTTACCACTGCTGTCACCTTTAAGTTCAATTTAAACTAGCAATCTCAGGATCTAGGGTTTTAAATTCAGTTTACTTTTAGTCTTAATATAGCTTAAGGTAGAATAAAACTTAATTTTCATTTTCAAAATCATTTGCTTAGGTTCATTTAGGATTAAAAGTCACAAAAATTCCAAAAAGCCAAAAACAGTAGGTTTAAGCATTTAGCTTTTAGTTCAAGTTTTCTAGCTTATAGTTTAGGATTTTATGATTTAGTTTCTTAGCTTATATATAAGTTAAGTAGTTTTCAAAAGCTTAAGGTCCAAAGTGGCTTATTGAGCTTTTTAGCTTAATGAGATTTTGTGCTTATTTTCTAGATTTCTGAGTTTGCTTGTTTCCTCATCATTTTCAGTAGCTTAAAAGTAGTTCAAGCTCTCATTTCTTTTCATTCATAGATTAAGCATGTCATAAGCTTTCTAAATCACTTTTCCTTTTTCAAAATGAGCTTAATTTGAGCTTTTTGCAGGTCAAAAAGCACAAGTGAGCTTAACTCACTTGTTTCTGTAATCAGCTTATAGATAAGCTCTTATTGAGCTTATCTGTGAGTTTCAGCCCATATAGCTTTTATTAACTTTGTTCCCACCAGCTTTTTCTAAAACTTTGCTTTTTTGAGTTTTTCATTTTAAGCACTTTTTAGATCTTCAACTTATTTTTAGGCTTAATTAGGACTTTGAGTTAAGTCGGGTTGGGCCTCAGGGTAGAAATTGTAATTTTTAGGTTTTATAGTTTGTCCCTCTGTTAGTTAGTTTGTTACTCTGTTAGTCCTTTAGGTCTTTGCATAGTTAGTCCTTAGGTTAGTTAATTAATTAGTTTTATTTAGTTTTAATTAATAATTAGGGTTAGGTTTTAATTAGTTTAATTAAACTTTTATAAAAAGATAAAAATTAGGGCTTTTATTTTTAGTAAATTTCTGCACTTTTTCTTTATTTAGAGTAATTTTTATAAAATTTTTAGGATAATATTTTTAATATTTTTATTATTTTTAAGTTTTTTTAATTAGTTTAAATTTTAGAAAAATCATATCTAAAGAAATCTTTAAATCTAAAAAAGCCCAAAAATAGTAAATTTCTTTTTTTTTCCTAAAATTTTCTTTATACTTATTTTATTTAGGAAAAATTTAATTTCCTTATTTTATATTTTTTTATAATTTTCTCCTAGGATTTAATGATTTTTAAAATAATTTTTTAATTCTTAAAATAATTCAAAAATAATAAGAAAAATATTTTTCTTTTTCTTAAAATTTTTTATTTAACATAATTTAGGTTCATAAACTTAAGTTGCAAGTTTAAAGTTTTAAATTTATTAGTTTTGCTTAATTTGTCGCGTTTTATTTGTTTCCGTACTAGTTTAAATGTTTAAATTTGTCCATTTTTAATTGTTTCTTTTATTTAGTAGATTATAGAGATTACGAAAAATATCTTTGCTTCATTCAAATCATAATCCGAGCTTAATCGAGGTTTCGATTGCACTAGTCATTGGGGAAACGACCCGGGTGATCATACTTATCCGGTTAAATATACGTATTATATATTATATTATATATATTTTTTAAGAGTGAATTTTACCGAGGGTCACTTGGCATTATTCTTAATTTCTCTAAAAGTGTATTGATATATTTTATTGCGTGTATAAAACTACTATCAGTTTTTGTGCGGCAAGTTTTTTGTGGGGCGAGGGGAAAGGGGCGGGCGGCTGACAGGGGGCGGAGGGGGGGGAGAGTGGGGGGCGGGAGGAGAGAGGCGCGGGTCGCGGATGTGCGGGGCGAAGGGAAAGGCGAGAAGGTGGGCGGCCGAGGGGGGGGAGGCGCAGTGAGGGGGAAACGCGGGTGGCGGGGGTGGGGGGTGGGCGGCTGATGGGGGGCGAGGGCCGGCGGGGGGGGAGTGGGGGCAGTAGTGATTTGTGGGAGGGAGCGGAGTTGGGGAGGGGGGGTGGAGCAGTTTTTGGGCCCTCAGGGGGCGGGGGGGCTCGAGGCGGCACGCGGTGGCGGCTGGGCGGTGGGGTGGCCTCTTGGGCCGTGGCCGGGGGTGGGGCCGCAGGTGCCGCGCTGGCGGGCGGCCAGCGGCGAGCCGGCAGCGTGGGCTGAGGGTTGGCATGGCTGGGCGCGGTTGGCGGGCGGGGGCTAGCCGGGAGAAGGTGAGTTGCGGGGAAGGGTTTGGCGCGGGTGGAGGGTGGGGGGGGGTGCAGGCTGAGACCCGGTTTTGTGTTTGGTTTGGGCGATGGCGCGACTGCATGGCTTGGCGGGGCGTTTGGCGGGCGGGTGGGGGCGGGGCATAGCGCGTGTAGGTGGCCAGGTGGTTGGCGTTTTGGGCCGATTTTTGGGGCTACACCTGCGGACGGGGTTTGGGGTGGCAGTGGGCGCGGGTTGGCCTATGGCCCGGTGTTTGGCGGCGGTGGGCCAGGCGTTGGGGTGGCGCTTGGCGTGGGTTTTTTGGGCACAGGAGCAGAGTTGCGTGCGGTGGCGCGGGGGTGGCGGGGGCAACGACGCGCCGATTGGTTGGCTGGTGGGCAGGTTTTTTGCAGCGGGCGAAAAAGGGGGGTGGCAGATTGGCGGCTGGGCCGGGACTGGGGCATTGGGCGTTTGGCGGGGGCGTTGGAGTTTGGCGGCTGGCTGGTTTGCGGGGCGTTGAGGCAGTTTGGCCGGGGGCGGAGGGGGGCAGGCGGTTTGTGGGGGGCAGTGTTTGGCGCCTTTGGGTTTTGGTTGTGTTGGGTGGGTTGGGTGTGGCCGGGGGGGGGGTTTGGGTGGGTGGTGGGGTGGGGTTTTGGCGCGTGGCGGGGCCGGGTTGTGGGGGGTGGCGGTCAGCCGGCTGGCGTTGGGGGCGATGGGGGGCGAGGGTGTTGGCATCGAGTTTTTTGGGGCGCGCGTGGGAGCGTTTTGTGGGTGGGGCTGGCCGGAGTGGGGGCAGGGGATGCGCGGTTGGCGTTGTTTTTTGGGCCGGGGGGGACTGGGGGGAGCCGGGCGGACGTTGTGGGGGGGTGGTGGTTGGACGGGCAAGGGAGGCTGAGGGGGGAGGGGCGGAGGTCGTTTTGGGCGGGAGCTGGGGAGAGTGGCGTGGAGGCTTCGTATATGGCTGGGCCTGGTTGGTGGGGGGCTTGGCGCCGTAGGAGGTGGCGTGGTTTGGCGATAGGCGGGGGGCCGGGTGGGTGAGTTAGGTTGGCGGGGGCCGATGGCGAGCTGCCGCTTGTCCGGGGAACTAGTGTTTATGATCCTCTTCTTTTTTGTGTTTTGATTTGGTTTTGAAGATCTTTTCACCCTTTAAAGTTTCAATTCTTTGTTTTATAATTCAAAAATCCAAAAAAAAATCATAAAATATATAAAAAGTAAAAAATATTTTCAATTTTTCTTTTTAGCTATAAGTAAAAGATAAAAAATAGAAAAAACAATCAAAAAATATACAAAAAATCTAATCTAAATCCTCTTCCCTTCCGTCCTCTCTTCGTCTAACTCCCCTTCTAAAAATCTACCTCCTCTATTTAATCCACTCTGCCTCTCTATCCTCTCTTTTTTCACCTCTTCCTCTTCTCTTAGTTAAATCTCCCCTCTCTTACTTCCTTCCCCCCTCCCTCTAAAAATCACTCTCTTCCTCCCCCCCCTTCAGCTCTTCTTCCCTCTCCTCCTCACCCTCTCTTTTCCTTTTTAATTAAGAAATAAAAGTCACCAATTGGTAAAAATACCAAAATATAATACTCTCAACGAGGGTATTATCATAATCAATTCCGGTGAACTTGTTGGTCCCAAATTCGAACTAAAGATTTAAACACTTGCCATATTGTGTCCCTTACGAAGTACGGCTCACCTTGAAAAGCAATTTTCGAGAGCTACCTACCGTTAAGTAGTTGATTTATTTGGTTTAAGTCTCTTCGCGTGTAACCGTTAAAATTCCTGTTAAAAAAAAATATTAGTGTAAAGTTTTGCTTTTTTTGATTTTTAGTTTTTCCTTTTTATTGCGCACAAGTCGTTCGCCAATCTCGAAGACGGTCGACAACACCAAAGCCTCTTCTCTTCCGGTTGTTGAGTGAAAAATTTTTGATTTAGAAGAACCAATTGTCAATCAAAACATTGTTGCAATGGCCGACAAATCTACCATGGCCTATATGTGCAAGCACCCAAGCCCCCCCGAGGGGTAAGAAGGATGCTATAGTTGTTACACCGATTAATGAAATCAATTTCGAGCTTAAACCAAACCTTTGAATCAAATCTTGTGCAAGTAATAAATTTACGAGTAGACAAGACCCTCGTAATCACCTTCGATTTTTTATAACAAGGTCACTTCAAACGTTTAGACAATCCCCGGAGTTCCCGAACACATCGATAAATCTTTTGCTTTTTTTTCCTTTTTTCTCTAGACGGTGAAGCCCAGATTGGTTTAGACAGGAACCTCCAAGATCAATTCTCACATGGGACACCTTGTTTCCAAAAATTCATAAAACCAATTCTTTTCCACCTTCGAAAACAACTCTACCTCCGAAACAAAATCACCATTTTTTCCAAGAACCAAACAAACCTTCAAAGAGGCATGGGACACGGTTTTAAAAAAAAAGGAGCTCCTTCCGGTCATGTCCACACCATGGCTTCTTCCTCGAACTACAACCAATCGATACTTTTTAAACAAAAATTTTTTATTTCTTTTCTTTCCTTTAAATTCCAACAATAAGATGCCTTAGATTCCGCCCGCGGGTGGCAATTTTTTTTAGATAAGATGACTCAAGAAGGATTAGCGATTATTGAAAGACAAAGTCAAAAGTTCGTTACTCAAGAGTCGTGTGCTTAGTGATTCAAAGAGTGAGGTACAGAATGCTTCCTCTTTCCTCTTCTACTTCTTCACCTTCTAATAATTCTTTTGAGATTCAACAACTAGGCGCTTCTCTTGAAGACAAAATGAACATTAAGATGAATCAAATGATGAAGGAGATGAAAGCTTTGGTTGTTACTAACTCTCGGGCGACGCCGTCAAAGGCGGTTGAGGAAGTTTGTGGTTACATGTGGATCGAATTCACAATTTTAAAACCATTGTCCGTAACAACCCGAGGTGGAAAACGATTTCCCCGTTTTTTCCATGACAAAAAAACATCCAACATTTTCAAACAAACACGTACCGTTGGTAAGTTTCTCCAAAGAAACCACCATCTAATTTGGCAAACCAAATAAACCACCGGTTTCAATCAACCAAATGTCAAAGCAACCACAAGGAAACCAAACCGATATCAAGGAACCAATCAAAGTTCAAAAACAACCAAAACCGTGGAGGAAATTTTAATCAAAACCGTTGTTAGATATTAAAAAAGACATCGATCACACCCCGTGTATTTTACTGTTTATTATAGCTGCGTAGTTTAATAGTTACATAGTATAATTTTCGTTTTAAGTCCGGGTACGAATAACCCGGTATATTGTTTAAAAGGTTACTATATATAGTCCTCTTCCAACTTTGGAAGAGTTGTAAGCTAGTCCATAATTTCATTTATACAACAAGAAAACACTTTCCTCTCTTAGAATATTCTTATCTCAAGAGTTGCTCTCTCTAAAACTAGCCCCGATCCAAGAATCGATCCCGTGTTTTATATAGAGGATATACCCACAATTGGTATCAGACTAATAATTGGGATGATTAGAGCGTTGTGTATGTGCGATTTCTTGCTTGATTTAGATCGAAAAGTGTACCTTTGAAGGCACTAGCTCGTTTTTTGAAGATCTCTGAATTTTGTTGTTTGTATTGATAAAGTTTGGGTGTTTCTAGTAGCTATTACCTTATGGTATTGTGTTGTGCAAAAGAAATCAAGCAAAATCGTTCAAAAGGTGATTTATAGTGATTTTGTGTGAAAAAACGTCGTTGTTCTTCGTAGAGAGTTGCCAGAATTTTCTTCAACGGCGGTTTTGCTGCAAAATATATTTTTATTAAGTAGGTTACCAACCCTCTGACACATACGGGGCGGGTTGCTTAGGTGGCGAGTTGCAACTCAAAAAGGCGAGTTGTTACTACGCAAGCGAGTGGTTACCGGCGGTTTGCTTAGGTGGTCGAGTTGCTCAGCGGCGAGTTGTTTACTAAAGCGGGGCGGTGTTGATTACCCAGCGGTTTGGAACAGTGGCGAGGGGGGGGTTGCTCAAGAAGGCAGATTTGTACTAAGCAGGCGGTTTTGCTTAACCAGCGGTTTGCTTACCAGCGGTTTGAACAGGTTATCAGCAGGGTATGAATATTTTAAATAAGCAAATTTCGTAAGGAAAAACGAACTAGCTAGGAGCGGTTTGAAAACTCTAACTCTACAACGACGGTTTGATTAAAATAATCTTTGTCCCCCCTCCTTCCTGCGGCGGGTTTGCTTGGCAGCGATTTGACTTCGGGGCGATTGCCCTTAAAAATTCCACCGGGCGAGTTTTGTCTTATTCTTCGCGCGGGTTGCTTTGGCAGCGAGTTATGTTCGGGTGGGCGGGCGAGTTGCCTTAAAATTTCAACACCCGGCGAGGTTTTCTTATTTCTATTGGCAGCGGTTTGGTACCTTTGGCGGCGAGTTGTGCCTTCTCTGCTAGAAATATTAAAATAGCCTCAAACTCGGATTTAATATCAACTAAAACAAAATACGAATACGTTAACCTCAGCCACTTTTAACGTACAACATCACTAACATTGATTCGATCAAAACAATGCCTATCATAATAATACAAGATGTCTAGTAATGCAAGAAAGACATCCAGTGTGCAGGTTCCTGATACACGCCTACCCAATGCCTTGATAGAATAGACTTTGAATCTTGGCAACAACGTATACGTCTGTACTGTCTAGGAAAGGATAATGGAGAGAATATTATGAAGTCCAATAAAGAAGGACCATTTCAGATGGGAACGGTCTCAGATGTTATTACTGGGAGGAACCGAGGGTTTGCGTTCAACAAGGTCCAGTACGTGCTAGAGTCCTTAACGACCTTTCAGCTAAAGAAAAGGAAAGGTATAAAGCTGACATTCGTGCAATACCAAAGGACATCTACTCACTCATCAATCACTATACTGACGCCAAAGACATTTGGGAAAACGTGAAGATGATTCTGGAAGGTTCTGAGTTAACAAAGGATGACAGGGAATCTTAGTTATACGATGAATTTGAACACTTTCGTCAAATCAAAGGAGAAACCATTCAAGGATACTACGTTAGGTTTACGAAGCTCATTAATGACATGATAAACATCAAAATGACCATGTCAGATGCAGCTTAACACTCAAAGTTTGTAAACACCTATGGTTGCCTGAGTGGAGTAGATTCAGAACTGAAGTCAAACTTAAACATAGGTTTGAAAGAGTCAAACTTGATCAGTTGTATGCTTACTTGAAGCAACATGAGGTGCATCTATGATAACAGAATTATGATGGAAAGTTCGGTTCCAAAACCAAATAATGATCCTTGGGCACCTATTGTCGGTCGGACGGCCCCTCAGTTCCAGTCAGTATCCAACACAATCATCCAAGTCTCCTCAATCCTCAATAACGCATATCCTTCTGACAACTTTCAAATGAACTCAGGACGTTCTTCAAACAGAAAACTTGTTAAAAGTTTATCCAACTCGACTTGCCCTACCTCACTCATCGTACAAATCACATCTTCCTCAAACAAACAATCAACTTCGAGCGTCGTTCTAATGCAAGAACAAAGCTATGGTTCACAGGAACGAGAAAGTTTGTGGTTTCAAGAGATGGCCATGGAAGATACAATGCGAATAATCATGGAAGAAACACATTTCCAGAGAAACAATACAAGAGAAATGGTGGAGCTGGAATTGAGGAGGACAGAACATAGAGGCAAGCAAAAAAACAAAAAAAAAACAAAAATACATTATTATTATATTTTTAATTAATTTATATTTTTTAAAAAAAAACAAAAAATTAAATTATATTCAATCATGGTCAATGTGAAACCCATCAAGGTGCAACAACTATAATGGAACTAGGGCACCATAGCACAGAATGTCCAAGGCCAAAGAAGCAACTTCAAGGATTCCAGACTACTTCAAAGGACAAGATGCTACTAATGCAAGCCAGGAAAAGGTTGTGCAGTACTGGATGAAGAACAGTCCCGTGTTTTCTTGCAGGAGAACAGGTTTAACCAACATCAGAATATAAGTGGATTGATTCACGACCAGAATGATTTGGTACTTAAATGTGGACCAGTATTTGAAGCTGATGAATGTGATGCTTTCGACCAGATGTTGACGAGGGTCCCATCACACAGCACCAATGTTCATGACAAATCTCACATCGGAAGATCCATTCTACATGAAGCCGGGACATCATATAGACCTCAAATACTCCCTTCTGAGGTACATGAATCATGATACCTTTGTAAATCATTAGATGAGTATCTATGAAGTACACGAGATGCAAACCCGATGAACAAAACCAACTCGTTGTTGACCCTCCCTAAACGACTATAAACGAGTAATAGTAATACTATTCTGTATGATCATAATATGAAACTAACGAAGATCATGTAGTTCAAAGAGATGTCGTTTCTGTACGAAATAGGCATTGATGTCAATTCGTCGATGAAATGCTAAGTCCAACATTGGTAGTTAAATGACTCAGTGACCTTTTGAACTTTGCGAGATATAAAGGAACTGGTCAGGGAGAGTATAAAAACAAGGCAAAGTTTTGATTAACTGATGAGAGAACAAAAAATTGATTGAACAAATGAAAAATTATCTCAGACCGAAATAAAAGGAAACGTCAATTAAATCTGAACTTCATTCAGCACAAATACTCCGTTAGCTCTACAGGTTATCCATTAATAAAGTCAAAGACAGAAAGAAATTAACACTCTTGAAAAGGGATTTTAAAAAACAAAAGGAAGACAAAATCCTTGAAGAATTTGTTGGACATAAAGAAGAGCTAAAAGAATACGATTAGAAGATAGATTATACTAAACAGGATCAGTCTGTTCAAACAGTTCCACAAATGTTGTGTCAACCCAAAATCATTTTATGATGAAAGCACAAGGTAGCAATCAGGCTAAACAAAAAATCCCTTAAGTCCGTCGCTCCGGGCAAAGCAAGCTCAGTCTGCTCTGTATAATGGTCATAGTATTGTCACTGCTACCAATCATGCACCCCCCTGTCATTCATGACTCAAGAGGATACGCTTGAGTTAGCTGAGATAACTAGGAATAATTGCGACTAAAAATGCAAAGCCCTCTGATGTATTGGGAAAAAGATAGTTAGGATTGCCCCCCGACCCCCCTGATTACCCCGAGAAGAAAACTTACTTGCAAACCTTTGCTCCCCAACGAAATCTGAGACCTCAGAAGACAATATTTGGTCCATAGATGAACAACCACCGGGAAAAAAGAGGGCTGAGACCTTAGCTCCAAAACCAATTTCAACAAGCATTGACATTATCACACCCAATACTCCTGTCAAGCTTGTCCCCAGAATTCTTTTCCAACAAAAAGTCAGGATGAAAATTAATCTTATGTACTCACATATGACAACTTTTATACAGGAATTTGACAAAACTTGCAAAACAGAATCACACACCATCAGGTCTTACAGAGGGGGAAAGAGGTTTTAGCAAACAAAAAGATGTTAACCTCATCTAAAGTTATTTTCCATTTTTCAAAAACTCCTCAAAGAACACTTTGTTGGAGTCAAAACAGCCCTCTTTAAAGGAAGTTAAAGAAATGGAAGAATTTTTGATCAAATGATACAACGAAAGATGGACAAGAATACTGTAGACAAGCAAATGTGCTGAAATTGAAAAGAAAAAAAACCTTCCTCATTGAAAATGGAATCTGATTGTTAAGGGCTTTCGCGACTCAAACTGATGTATGATGTGGAAAAATCTCAGTTGTCTAGGATCCTTGAAGCTGACATGTCTAAAAAGTTCATGATGATCAAAAACTTATATCCAAAGACTTGAAAAGGGAATACTAACTTTGCAAATTACAGTATCACACCTTTCAAGAAAGTTTTTTTGGATAATAAAATTCACGAAGCATCATCAGGAAACTCCTGATTTTAACTCATTCTTTAAAATCAAGAATCTCGAACATCAATTAAAGAAAAAGATAAACGTAATTCGACACTTGAAAAGTCTATCGCTATAGTGAATGACAGAAGTTCGTGAGCCCTTATCATGCTGTAATGTCAGCTTACTCACTAACTACTACTCTACACTTCTTCTCTACTATCTCTTTCACTAACACTCTCTCCACTCCTCCACTTCTGCTCTTATTTGTACAAATTATTGGCGATAGAGTATAACTAGAAAAGGTCCAAACCAAACATTAACAAGGAAATTGGTATACTCAATTAAGATCAACTGCGTGCTCACACAAGTAAAAGACATCTACCTTGTTGGAATGAGATTGAGAAGCAAAAAGCTCAATTGCGAAGCAAAGAGCCTTGTTTCAATCACTAGTGACCTATTTCAAAAACCAAAAAGTTCCTGCCCTGCCTTATGCATTGAACGTTAAACCCATCCTCTCATTCCCCTTAAGAACAATAGAGGTTGCTCATTTAAAAACTATAATCATGCCATCTTAGAAGGTAGTGGTAGAAACGGTTAGGAGAATAGTAAAGGAAGCTAGAGTAGTTAAACCACTGGAATTTCACTAAATATGCTGTGGCCGATACACAAGTTTATCCTCAGGAATTGTTAGAATGTGTGATTGGCACATGCCCAAAAAGTTTCAATGAAAGAGATAACAAGGCTCCCTCTACCCCTGTTACTAGGAAAAAGCAAGTTACGCTTAGTGATAAACCAGGAACTTCTTCTAGCAACACACAGAAACACAAAATGCACCAGAGAGTTCAACTGACTAATATCTCCCTGGTGCTTCCCTCTACAGGAGTAAAACTATTCCACTGAAGTAACGGGTCAAAGCTAGAAAAGCAATACAAAGAAAAAATAGGATCCTGCCTGCTAAGAAGGAGAATAAAAAGGAAAGTAGAAGTACGCCTTAGGACAAATAAGTCAGTTTGCCAAAAGTTGAATCGGGTAGATTCTAGCATTAGCTCTAAGCGTTTGTAATTAATTTTTTTCGAATTCTAATCTGTAAACTCTGCAAGTCACTGGAATGTGTGGTTGTTAATATCTTGAATTCTGTGAAATGCAAACCCCCACCCACCGATAGAATTGGTCATTGAACAAAGAGAAACAGATCTGGCAACCAAAGGCAAAACTGGTCGATAACAGTTTAAACCAATACCATGCAGATCTGGAAACAAAAGGCAAACTGTCTGATAACAGTTTGTTCCCAAGACCAGCGGGTTTGGAAAGCTACGGGATAACTATTTGCAGATATTGGTTTATCAATGTAGACCCCACAGAAAGAAACTACCTTAAGGAAAACTGATGATTGTGTTTCTCAAATAGGAGACCCACAGAAAGAATTTGCCTTAGAGAACTATGCCAGTTTAACTAAGTCTTTCTTTCTTTCTCTGTGAAATGTTCCTACTTATATGCTAACCAACAGTCCCCAACAAAAATTGGGGAACAGAAATTCCAAACTCTCCAAACTCGACTGTTTTCCCAAATGCAGGTCACAGGTCAAGCTTTGGTATCTGGACTCAGGCTGTTCAAAACATATGACGGGAAATCGTTCAAAGCTCATGAATTTTGTGGAAAAGTTCATCGGGTCAGTCAGATTTGGGAATGATCACTTAGGAGCTATCATGGGTTATGGAGATTATGTTATTGGTGATAGTGTGATCTCTAGAGTATACTACGTGGAGGGACTTGGACACAATTATCTCTGTAGGCAATTTTGTGATTCTGATCATGCAGGTGGCCTTCAGAAAGCATACTTGCTTTGTTCCGAGGATAGTATGGGTACAGATATCCTTAAAGGTAGTCCGGGGCACCAATTTTGTACACAATATCGATTGATGAAATGTGACGTCTTCTCTTATATGCTTTGCTGTGCAAAGCTTTCCCCAATCCAAATCAGGTTGTGGCATCGTCGTTTAAAACCATTTAAAAAACTCGGCACGATAAATGATCTTGCTTAGAAAAGATCTTGTTAGAGGTCTACCTAAAGAAACGAAGTTTGAAAGAGGAAATCATCTCTCTGCTCAGCCTGTCACCTTGGAAAAAGGCAAGAAGTTCCTCTTCTCTCTCCTCCCCCACCGGCCAAAATACTGAAAATACAAATATAGAAGTTCTTTCATAACCCATCACATGGATCTCTGTTGTGGTACCAATGAGAGTCCAAGTAGAAAGGGAAGAACTACATTTTAGTCATCCGTGTATGACTATTCAAGATTCACATGGGTAAAGTTTCTTTGAGGTCAAAGGATGAAAACTCCAGAGTTTGTCACCCAACTTTCTTAAGCCAAATACAGGTGGCCTCACAAAAGTCAGATCCATCCGCACAGATAATCGGAACGGAATTCGTCAACCAAGTTATGTCCGAATACTATGAAGGTGTTGGCATATTTCATACAAAAGTTCTTTCCGAGAAACTCGCTCAACAAAAAGGAGTGTTGAAAGACGTAAATCGTACACTGGTGGAAGCAGCATCGTACAATATGATATTCTTGAAAGCCCACACATGTTTCTCCTCTATGGCAGAAGGCAGTCGAAGGCCACTGCTTGTTCAAACCCAGAACGATCACTAATTCATACTCGTCATAACAAACACCTTATGAGAGTGTGCAGATAAAAAGCATGATTCTTACATTCTTTTCGAGTAATTGGTGCTCTTGCTATCCTGCAAATGAAAGCACGAAAATCTAGGAAAATTTCAAGCCAAAGCTGTACATTGGATATTTCATTGGGTAATGCTCCTAGCAGGAGGGCTATAGATCTACAACAAGAGAACTCGTCGATTAATGGAAACAATTCACCGTCACATTCGATGAGAATGCATCAGTCACTGGCGTTCCCCGTACAACATCGAGTTTTCAGGACCCGCGCCTTTCATCATGACCCCTGGACAACAAATCAGGCTTTCCGCTTCCAACCGCAAAGAGCTAGAAATGTTATTTCCAACAACCATGTTTGATGAACACCATTGAACAATCTCGATCTAATGAACCAGTACCTTCTCTGCTACTAGAATTTAATGCCAAGATGTCCAAACCAGGTACAATCCTTTGTCTGCTAACAATTGCACAAGATTCACCGTCAATAAGTGCTTCATTCGTCAACATCCGATATTCATCTCTTCCAGTCCAAACAAAATCAAAGAAATTGCAGAAGAAACCCATTCAAGGAAAGACAACCATACCCCCATCATTCACGTGTTCTCCTCATTCACATAAACCTTGTTACCTGTAGACCAGGGTTCCAAGCACAATCATCTGGGAATTGTTATGGCAGCGGAACCCAGCCAAGTTAACTACCCTCCAGATCATCTCATAAGAGGACCAAAGATCATTCCTCTGGATAACATTGTAGGCAATCCCTCTCGTATCCTGTATCAACCAGAAAACAGTGTAGCAGTCCTATGCTTATGGTGGTTGTTTTTCATACTGAACTGTTCCAGAGGCGAACCCAAGACCTCAAAAGGCCGTGATAGAAGACCTGCTTTGGTTTCAAGCCTTACAAGATGAAATTCCACAGAAGTTGACACTTGAAGTATGGGAATTAGTACTCGCCCAATCTATGTTATGGTTATCGCTCTCAGGTGGATCTACAAAGTAAACTTGATGAATACGGTTGATGTACGGAAAAACAAAGCTCGGTTAGTTGCAAAGGGATATCGTCAGGAGGAAGGTATTGATTTTGAAGAATCGTTTGCTCTAGTTGCACGGATAGAGGCCATCAGAATATTCATTGCAAATGCCGCAACCAAGAATATGATCATCTATCAGATGGATGTCAAAACTGCTTTTCTGAATGGTGATCTTCAAGAAGAAGTCTTTGTCAGTCAACCTGAAGGATTTGAAGACCAGGATAATCCTACTCACACATGTATATCCGCCATGAAGAAAGGCTCTGTATGGGCTTAAGCAAGCAACCAAGGGTGGTGGTATGACACACATCTCAAAGTTCCTGATGGCAAACAATTTCGTTTCAGGGGGTGCGTGGATACCAACGTTTATTCACACGCAAATCAGGGGCAAACACATCCTAACTGGTTCAAAATATACGAAGATGACATCATTTTTTGCCCTCAAACAGATCATAATGCGTGAACCATATTTCCAAAGAGATGACTCCAAATTTTAGATGTCGATAATGGACAAAAGGTCGTTTTTCCTTTAGGACTTTCAAGTTTCACAAAGTCCCAAGGCATCTTATTAAACCAAGCAAAATATGCTCTCGAAACCTTAAAGCAATATGGAATGGTCTCTCTTACCCTGTCGATACAACACCAATTGGTCGATCGATTGAAACGAGTAACGAGGATCTCATGGGATCCTCCAATTTGACCAAACGTCGATTTAGCAGGAAATGGTTGGCTCCCTAATGATGTACCTTACAGCCATAGACCCGAACCTTGTATTCGCGTTTGCATGTGTGCTAGAAATCACAGGCGAAGCCAACCAAAAAGCACTTTTAAAGCTATCAAACGTACTTTCGGTATCTTTGAAAGGAAACCATTAACATGGGTCTTTGGTATCCGAAGACAACGCCATGTCACTAACAGCTTATGCAGATGCGGATCATGCGGGATGTCAAGATTCAAGAAGAAGTACGTCGGGAAGTGCTCAGTTTCTTGGAGATAGGTTGGTTAGCTGGTCATCAAAGAAGCAAAGAAGCACGGCAATATCAACTACAGAGGCTGAATACATCGCCATGTCTGGATGTTGTGCTCAAATCCTTTGGATGCGATCACAGCTCAAAGACTACGGATTTGACTTCAATAAAATTCCTCTGTATTGTGATAACAAAAGTGCAATTGCTCTTTGCTGTAACAACGTCCAGCACTCTCGCTCTAAACACATAGACATACGCCACCATTTCATCCGAGAGCAAGTGGAAAATAGAGTGGTTGAACTCTACTTCGTGGAAACGAACTATCAGCTTGCAGACATTCTCACCAAAGCATTACCAAGAGAACGGTTCGAATTTCTTCTTCCACGCCTAGGAATGAAGAGTTTGACCCCTGAAACTCTCAGACGTCTTCAAGAAGGAGAGGATGAGTAAACAGAATGTCTTCGTGTATCCTTTGTAAAAAAAAAAAACTTAGGAAATATTTTAAGTCATTTGGAATTACTAAAAGGCTTGCAATTACTTCAAATTGCAACCCGGTTTAATGTCTGGGCATGGATTACTTTATATCCATGCTTTATGGGAGTATAGTAATACAATGGTGATGGTGGAGCTGTTCGCCTGATCTTTTCATCTCAATCAACGACTACTGCTCTTTCAATAGAAACCGGGTCGTTGTTTGAGGGGGAGAGTGAATGTGAAAAAATCTAAGGGGTTATAAAAGACTGTTGGTTGCTATAAAAGTGTAATTATAAGAAGGTTGTTGTATTCTAATGGGTTAATATTTGAAGGGGAGTTAATTAATTTTAACTCAAAGGTCCAAAGTTATCTAGTGTTGTAATGTTTAGGGTTTAAAAAGCATTTGCTCTTTGTTTCCTAGCCTTATTAACCAATAGGGACTAAGTTGGCCAATTGCCTAATCTTAGAAAAGCCTTAGAAATACTTAAAACAAAAAATAAAAGAAGAAGGAATCCTAAGGGACTAAATCTGCCAAGTATCTAACTTAGGAGTATAAAGGGGCGGCGAGTTGCCATTTGGTCAAAACCTTCGAAAACCAGTCAAAGATAAAAACACACACACACACACTCGCAACTCGCCGCCAAGAACGAAGTCTCAAATCGCCGATTTTCAGTGTTTCTTGCAAAGGTAATCTTCGAACCTTAATCTATATCATTTATTTAGTGTGTATATCAAAGGAATCGAATGAAAACACATTAAAAAGTGTAGAAAAATAGATCTAGGGTCGTTTTAAGATGAGTACACCAATGTAGTGTTGTAAGGTGTGATCTAGTTGCTGGGAAGTATTCATAAGGTATATATTAATGAGTTTTGATGTGTGGTTTTCTATCTCAAACATTAGTGAATGAGTTACCTTTGATTCTTAACGGCGGGTTGTAGATATATGTGTGTTTGATGAAAAGAATGGTAGCAATGTATATCTATAGCGTAGGAATGCATTAGGATGTAATTAGTGTTGAAAAAGGAGGTGCGGGGTTTGAATTTTAGGAAACCGGCCCGAATAGCGAGTTGCGTATATTTCTAAACGGCGAGTTGGTTATTTTATTATTTTTAAATAATAACTTACTCAACCCGCTGGTTCATACAGCGGGTTGATTCATAGCGAGTTGTAGAATGGCGAGTTGGCCAACAGCGGGTTGCTTAAAAGGCGGGTTGTCTCACAGCGAGTTGTCGAATGGTGAGTTGGCCAACAGCGGGTTGAATAACAGCGGGTTGCCTAACAGCGGGTTGTCTAACAGCGGGTTGTCTAAAACAGCGAGTTGCCATAATTTTTCTATTATTTTAGTCCAACAGGTAAACCG
>BQNB010068700.1:12419-31836 GCA_026074375.1 Tanacetum coccineum
AGCTAGTAGTTCTTTTATTAAAGTAGTTTAAAAAAGTGTCATCTTCAAGTTTTAGCTTTTGTTTTTGAAAAATAAAAAAATCAGAAAGGTGTTAGACACCCTTCGAACCCACGACCTCTTGCTCAAGTGACCTAAGTGTTAACCAGTGTGTTTGCTTATTTGTCGCGTTTTTTTTGCTCCCGTTAATTGTCTAAGTGTTTAATTGCTTTTAATTGTTCAATTTAATTGTTGCTTTTATTTAGTTGTTATAGATACTCAAAAATATTTTTTCTCTCATTCAAATCATAATCTGAGCTAAAACAAGGTTTCAATTTCACAAGTCGTTGGGGAAACGACCCGGGTGATCATTCTTCCCGGTAATATATGTATTATATATTATATATCTTTTAGAGTGAGCTTTTCATAAAGGAGACTTTAGGAAAGTTCTTAATTGCTCTTTTGGTTATATTATTGTATATTTTAAAGTGTATTAAAACTACTATCAGTTTTTGGCGCCGTTGCCGGGGACTTGTGTTAAAGATTCCTTCGTTTACGTTTGTTGAGTTTGATTTGAAGATCCTTTCGTTTACGAAAGTTATAATTTTGTTAAAAAAATTAAAAAAAAAATAAAAAATATAAAAAGTAAAAAATATTTTATTTTCTTTTTAGTATAATTATCATATAAAAATAATTAAAAAAATCAAAAATATAAAAAAATTATCTTTAAAAAAAAGAAATAAAAACACAAAGTTGGTAAACGAACACCAACATATAATACCTTCAATTGAGGTATTATCATAAATAAGTTCCGGTGAACTTGAAAAGTTCCCAAATCGAACCAAAGATTTTAAAACTTGTCATTGGTGTCATTTACGAAATACGGCTCACCTTAAGAAGAAATTTTTAAGAGTTACCGTGAAGTAAGTTGATTATTTGGTTTTAAGTTGTCTTCCGTGTATTCGTTTAAAATAGATTGTTAAAAAAAATTCAAAAATAAAAAAATTAGTGTAATTTTTGTTATCTTTTCTTTTCTCTATTTTTAGTGCATGCGCACTCGTTCTCAAACTCGTAATCGAAATCGTCGACAACAACAATTAACAACGGTTATTGTTGAGGAACCCGAGATTCCAATGGCCGACAATCGTACCATGGCTCAAATGGTACCATGGCTCAAATGCTACAAGCTCCCATCGAGGGATACGAAGATGCAATAGTTGTTTCCACGATATAATGCATACAATTTTGAGCTTAAAAAACATTTGATTAATCATGTGCAAAGTAATTAGTTCGCGGGTAGCAAGACCTCATTATAACTTTGATTTTTCCCAATGTCTCTTTAAAGTTTAGACATCCCGAAAGTTCTGAACTTCGTTTAAGCTTTTATGCTTGAGTTTCTTTCTCTCTAGACGGTGAAGCCCGAGATTTGGCTAGATAAGGACACTCCTAGATCATTCTCACATGGGGATGTCCTTGTTTTAAAAGTCATATAATTAATTTTTTTTCAATTCTTCCCACCTTCGAAAACCAACTTACCTTCGGATATGAAATCACTACTTCTTTACCAAAAACCCATAACGAAAACTTTCAACGAAGATGGGAACGTTTTAAAGGGACTTCTTCGTCAATGTCCCTCATCATGGTTCTCGGAATTACTTCACTTGATACGTTTACAATTCCTCCTGAATACCATGATCAAGAAGCCTTAGATTCCGCCGCGGGGTGGCAATTTTCTAGATAAGATTTGCATCAGAGAAGTTTAGCATAATCGAAAGTTAAATCAAACTGTGTGTCTACTCAAGGAAGTCGTCCAATGATTCATAGAGCAATTTCGAATGCTCGTCTGCTACTTCTTCTCCTTCTAATAATTCTTTCGAGATTAACAAATAGCCGCTTACTTGGTGGACCACAATGAATATTTGAATGAGCCGTTTAGAGATAAGGATTAGTGAAAGAATTGCTATGAATCTTGCTAACGTCAAGTAGCAGTCGGAGGAAGTTTGTGTCAAATGTGTTCAAATCCATAATTTCAACAATTGTCAGTTTAACTAGGAACGATTTTCCCATTTTTCAAGATAATTCTTCAATTCCAACAAAACGCGCCGTTGGCAATTTTGTACACAACGGACATCCTCCTAATTTGGCAAAACCAAATGAGACCCACCGGGTTTCAAATCAACCAAATGTTCAAGCAAAACCAAGGAAACCAAAGCCGATATCAAGGAAAAACAATTCAATTCGATATCAAATACCGTGGGGAAATTTCAACCAAAACCGCCCAAAAACAATCAAGGAGCAGTTTATTCAAGCCCAACTATACCAACACTCAAACAAATCAACCTTTGGTTAATCAAGCTTTACATCCGTTTCACAAATTTCAAGGTGTGTCAAACGGATTTAAAAGTTATGCTAAGCTAATGATGCGAACATGATAATTACAAATGAATTTGGATAATTTTCAAAGAAACCCAAAATGATTTTCAAAGAGGTTTACAATGATTCTCAAAAGAAGCAAGATGATTTTCAGAAGATGATGCTTACAGTTTCATGCAAAGCTATCACATACCAACCAAGCTTCAAGTTCAAGTTCGTTACCAAGCAATACCATTCCAAACCCTAGGAACGAAGCCAAGGCAATTACCACACGAAGTGGTGCCTCATATGACGGACCTCCAATTCCACCGCCGGTGGTGGAAAAGGAACCCGAGGTGACAAAGGATACGGAGCTACCTAGCACCGAAGACATCCAACCTCAAGTTGTCCAAGACTTAGGAAAGACAAAGAAAAACAACAAAGGAGCTTCTTTTGCTCAAAATTACCAAGACTAGTTTGCCTTACCCTTCAAGACTTGCAAAAGAGAAAATTCGTGAAAAGGATGATATCCTAGCTTCAAAGTTTATGGAAATTTTCCGTAATCTTCACTTTGAGCTAAGTTTCGCGGATGCTCTCATTCATATGCCAAAGTTTGCTCCAATGTTCAAAAAGATGCTTAATAACAAAGACAAGTTAATCGAGTTAACCAAGACACCTTTGAATGAAAATTGTAGTGCGTGTCTTAAAACGCTTTAGGAAAAACTAGGTGTCCCGGTCTATTCTCTATTACATGTGATTTTTCGGAGTTTGTTAATTGCTTTGCCTAGCCGACTTAGGTGATGCATAATTCTCATGCACTCTTTTCATTTGGAAAAAAGCTCGTGTGGGATTGGACTCACAGGGCCTAAATGATACTAAAATGGTGTTAGAATTAGCCGACCGAACAATTTCCAAACCAACCGGTGTAGCCGAAAATGTTTTTGTCAAAGTAGGGAAGTTTTATTTTCCCGTCGACTTTGTTGTTCCTTGATTCTTAGCCCGATCCTCGAGTACCGTTGATACTCGGGAGACCTTTTCTTAGGACAGCTCATGCTTTAATTGATGTGTACGAAGGAGAGATAACGCTTAGAAATGATGATCAATCTTTAACCCTTAAATGTGGTGATACTCCTTCTATTTCGTACAACAATCTCAATCGTTGAAGAAAGTCGATCTTATTGATGTTTACGTGTGAAGAATACTCCCAAGAAGTCTTTGTTTTCTGACTCAGTTGTTATGGCAATCCTTCTCCCGATACGATCCGATTGTTTCAAAATTCTTTCCAACTCTCAACTCCTTCCGGGGATATTGATTTTCTATCTTGGAAGAAGCTGCAATTTTCTTGTAATAATCCGATGATCCAACTGCACCGGAAGTTGATTTGAAGATATTATGACGAGAGAGGGACATTCTCCTTCTCGAATCTTTCTCAATAGTAGATCCTTCGCCTTCATTAAATTAGAAATTACTTACCAGAAATCAAGAAAGAGCTTAAAGTTTGTAAATCTGCCGAATCTTCAATCAATGAACCTCCCGAGGTTGAACTTAAGGACTTACCACCTCATCTCGAATACGCATTTTTAGCAGATAACAACAAGTTGCCTGTTATAATTGCCAAAGATTTGAGCGATGATGAAAAGACCGCTCTCATAAAGGCTCTTAATCCGAAAGCAAGCAATTGCTTAGAAGGCTCTCTGTCATTAAGGGGTAACCGGAATTTTGTTCTCATAAAATTTAAGGAAGTTGACTATGAACCAGAGCCCAACATCAGAGAAGGGTTAATCCAAAGATTCATGATGTCATTAAAAAAGAGGTTGAAAAACTTCTTGACGCTGGATTGATCTACCCAATCTCGGATAGTCCTTGGGTGAGCCCAGTACACTGTGTACCAAAGAAAGGAGGAATGACCGTAGTAACAAATGATGAAAACGAATTAGTGCCGACAAGACTTGTAACAGGATGGAGAGTATGCATAGATTATCGTAAGTTGAACGAAGCTACAAGAAAAGACCATTTCCCTTTACCGTTCATGGATCAAATGCTTGAGAGACTCGCAGGAAATGAGTACTATTGTTTCCTCGACGGTTTCTCGGGTTATTTCCAAATTCCAATTGATCCAAATGACCAAGAAAAGACCACATTCACCTGCCATAAAGAGCGTTTGATTATGCCGCATGCCTTTGGTTTATGCAATGTCTACCAAGGCACGTTTCAAGGTATACTGATGGACAATCTTCAATGTCATGAATGAAAGACAATGGAAGTCTTCATGGATGATTTCTCGGTTTTTGGAAATTCTTTTTCTACGTGCCTCACCAATCTAGAAAAAATGCTTAAACGGTGTGAAGACACCATCATAGCTCTAATTGGGAAAAAAAATCCATTTCTTGGTGAAAATGAAAGGTATCGTACTCGGGCATTAAGATCTCGAAGAAAGTATTGCAGTCGACAAAGCTAGATCGATGTTGATTTCTAACACTCCTCACCCAACGACCGTTAGGAATTCGAAGTTTTCTTGGGCATGCTGGTTTTTTCGTAGATTTCATCCAAAGACTTTTCAAAGATCGCTTCGACCCACTGACCCATTCTTAGGAGAAAAACATCCTTTTATTTTCAGATGATGCATTCTGCCTTTCAAACATTGAAAAAGAGTTACCGAGCTCCAATTCTCATTGCTCGAATTGGGACCAACCCTTTGAAATCATGTGTGATGCAAGTGATTATGCAATAGGTGCGGTTCTAGGGCAAAGGATTGAGAAGCATTTTTGACCAATTCATTATGCAAGTAAGACAATGACCGAAGCAGAAATCAAAAACTTAACACAAACACAGAAAAAGAGAGCTTCAGTTGTTTAAGCTTTTGAGAAGTTTCGATTATATCTAAATCACTGAACAAAAGTGTTGTTTACACGGACCACTCCGCATGAAAATACCTCTTCAACAAAAAGACGCCAATGCAAGATTGCTTAGAGGGTCTGAATTCTTAAAGAATTCGGTTTTTCAGTAATTGATATCCGGGGAGCTGAAAACACTATGCAGCCGGTCCACCTCTCTCGTCTTGAAAAACCCGTATGAGAATGTTTTTGATCCTAAGGAGATTAATGAAACTTTTCCTCTTGAAACATTGAACATGGTGACTTCTCATGATAATCAAAGTAACCTCGTTGGTTTGCCGATATAGCAAATTACCATGCGGGAATTTTCTCATTAATGGAAATGTCCCTTAAACAAAAAAGGAGGAAAGTTTTTCAAGGATGTAAAGCATTACTTTTGGGATGATCCCTATCTCTTTCGTACATGTGCGGATCAAATCATCCGTAGGTGTGTATTTGGCCAAGAAGCTCTTGAAATTCTCAAGGCTTGTCATGAAGGACCCACCGGGGGCCATCATAGTGCTAATATCACGCTGGAAAGTATTTGATGTTGTTTTTTGGGCCTACAATTTATAAGGGATGCCTTACGAATTGATCATATCGTGTGATTGCATGTCTAACAGACAAGCAAAATAATTTCACATCGAGATGAGATGCCTCAAAATGCAATCCAAGTTTGTGAAATTTTCGATGTTTGGGGTATCGATTTTATGGGACCTTTTCCGTCGTCTAGAGGAAACAAATATATTCTAGTAGCCGTCGATTATCTTTCCAAATGGGTTGAAGCCAAGGCGCTCCCCACCAACGATGCTAGAGTAGTTGTAAGTTTTAATCCCTTTCTCCCGGATTTGGTTGCCACCTAGAGCTATCATAAGCGATCGTGGGACCCATTTCTGTAATGACAAATTTGATAAAGTTATGTCTAAATATGGTGTCACACATCGTCTTTCTACCGCTTACCACCCTCAGACTAGTGGTCAAGTCGAGGTGACGAATCGTGGTCTCAAAAGAATCTTAGAGAGGACGGTAGGAGAAAACCGTGCCTCATGGTCAGACAAGTTAGACGATGCATTGTGGGCATTCCGAACCGCTTACAAGACTCCAATTGGATGCACTCCCTACAAGTTTAGTTCTATGGATAAAGCATGTCAATTACCGTCGAACTAGAACACAAGGATATTGAGGTCTAAAGCATGCCAACTTCGATCTCAAGGACTGCGGGTGATCATTGATTGCTTAACTCAATGAAAATTTACGAGATTCGTGATCAGCTTATGTGAATTCGCTATCTTACAGGAGAATGACAAAGAACAAAAAAATATTTTTCATTGATTCCAAGATAAAGAACTGAATCTTCAATGTTGGTATCTTGTCTTGCTTTTAACTCCCGATTAAATGATTTTCTCGGAAAGCTCAAGTCCCGATGCGTCCTGGTCCTTTCATTATCACCGAAGTTTTTACCTTATGGCAAAACCCATATTGTCTCTTCCAGATGGGTCTTGTTTCAAAGACAAATGCCACGCTCTTAAGCATTACTTTGGGGGGATTACACCACAATTGGTTATCTGGATCTCCAAAATTTACTAAGGGACAAACTAAATTCAGGGGATCGAGTCGATCTTGCGACTCGGTGACCAAAAACAAGCCGCTTCATAGGAGTTTACCCCATGCTTATCCATTCTCTTTCTATTTTCTTATCTAATGTGTTGTGATGTGTGAAGAGGCTATCCTCTTCCGATTTCTCGTTGTTTGTTGTTTGTTGCTTGTTGTGAATTTTATAGGATCAACCCAACAATTTCTAAAGACTCTCGTGTCCGGTGTTGTGTCCCGTTTCACTCGAGCTTCTCATCCTTTGTATGAAATTAGTTTGGGGAAATCCAATATCCTTTCATCTTATCGATTCACGTTTATCTTTGCATAATTCATAAACGGCTTAGATTTATGTAGAGACCCGACTTTAAACATTGAGGACAATGTTTCGTTTTAGTTTGGGGAGGGAATCTATCGATTTGATGTTGCCTGCTTATTGTTTTGTTCTCACGTACTCGTTTTCCCACAAAAATTGCAAAAATTTTAAATTTTTGAGAGCTTATTTGTAAAAAAAATAAATTAAAATAAATATATAAGTGGTTTAGAACAACGAATGTAGGTTTTTCCGTTGGTAGAATATGAAGTAATTTTTTACACGTATCGTACGTGTAGAGGTTCTAGCTTTCTCCCTTAACAATTAATGATGATAGTTTGTGCTAGTCTCATGTAGACTTTAAACATGCTAGACTTGAAATCATTAGTAAATGAAAACTTGTGCTAATCTCAAGTAGATTTTAAATATGCCGAGTTGGATTTTATATGGCTAAAGTATTTGAGGATTTTCTCCCTTATTAGGTTTTAAATCGCAAAGAATAAGAGATGATAGTGTTGATTACGAGTTAGGATGCTAAACAAAGTTTATTTGGAAAGCTTAAAGGCTTATAAGAATAACTTGTGGTTTTTCTTCCCCGAAGTTCTTAAAATGATTAATTATACGTGTTCTCTTTATTTTTTACAAATTAGAGTTTTACTCTTAAATTTATAATAAACATGATTCAGAGAAAAGCTTATCGATAATGAAGTCAAACATCATTGGTAAAAAAGAATTTTAGTTCAAGTTTATACTTTGGTTTTCTTAAACGAAAATTTTCTATTTGCAAAAATAATGTGTTAAATTATTTAATAAATATAGTTAAAAAAAATCTATAAAAATGTAGTTTGTGAATAAAAAAGATGCAAGTTATAAATCCTTAGTGTAATAATTTAATATACAATCACCATCGCAATTAATAGTACCATGGGCAGTTGTCGGTTCGCTCCACGATGTGACATCGGAGAATGGGTGGAGAGTGTATATTTAGGGTTGGTATTCATAATAAGTACACGAGCTCTTGTCGGAGGCTGTGTGCCGAAGTGTCGTCGAAGAAAGTGATACCGATTCCTAGGAATAATAATTATAAAATCGAAATAATAATGTTTGCAAAGATAGAAAATAAATAGTAAAATGTTTCATTTTCTAAAACCAATGTCATTCTTTGAACTAAGGTTTGCAAATGCTACAAGGTTTTTCATCGGGATGTTCATGTGTCTCGCATTAGTATTCTCCGGATGGGGTGTAAAAAGCCTTAGCACTTACCGATGCGGTGGAGTTAGGAGAAAGTCATTCATGGGACAAGTGATCAACGATGTCTTAGCTAAGGAGGTTTTTGTTTGCTTTGAGATGTGATCTTGCTAAGTGATTAACATATTAGCCCAAAAGGCCCATGTGTAAAGCTTGGTCGGATTTCAACCTATCTAATATGTGGGATTTAATGGATTTAAATTACTTTGAAATCATCACACACCTAAATTATGATTTATAGTCAGGAAGAGAAATTCACAAGTTGTAATTGTTAAGTTGTCTTAGCATCTTTGCTCGTACTTACGGTGATCTTATTTTTAAGCTTAGCATCGGGAAAAGTGAAAAATTCGGAGATGATGAAGTTATATTTTAGGACACTTAATTGTGTTTTTGTTTCTATAATCCTTAAAGTTACCTAAGGAGGTCAAATGAAAACACATACTTATGTCATCACAAATAAGTTGTAGTTAGGTAGTTAATTATTAAGAAAAATAATAAAAACAGAAAAAAATCTTTGTAAAATGGGAAAATCGGGTGTTTTACTAACCTTGTGATATTCTTAACTCTCTCAACATAACTCTTTGCTACTTTTCCAAAGTTTAGTTTTGAGAAGTTTAGAGGGTATTTGTTTTAAGGCATGTGAAATTGCGTGGAGAACACGGCAATCATTTAGTTTGGGGAATTTTGATAGTGTAAAATACACAATTATCCATTTATGCTTAAAATAGCCCATTTAAACGCAAAACACAGTGAAAAATGGCAAAGAAAATATACTTGTTTATGGTGGTTATGTAAAATCCCACCCTTTTTTCTTTTTCTGGTGCAGGTAAGGTATCATATCGAATAATCACAAGAGAACAAGCAAAAAACACGAACACAGAACGGAAGAGTGTACAAAAAGCCGGAAGCCAAGCCAGAAAATAGTCAAAATCTTATAGTCAACTCGAATAATTTGGTCAACCCAAGTACCCAAATGTTTCAAAAAATAAAAACCCTTACTTTCAGAAAAAGATCCATAAATAGTCACTAAACCTTATTGGGACTTCTAAACCCTAATAAACCCTACCCGGATACCAAAGGCCCTTTACTTAAGCCCAAATCACTATGTCTATCTACCTTTTCATAAACCACAAGGACTATGATGCCATTTTCCAAACTTTGTTTTACTCTACAAATGGGAAAAATAAAACACAAGGGCCATACTTGCAATTTCCTCAAAGTCATAACTGAATTTTTACTCTTTCAGTTAAAATAAATGGCGCCAAACCCAAATACTATTCACCCCATAAGTCCCCAGCTTTCACCATAGGTAAATTAAAGGGCTTTTTGAAATTGAAGGGTGATTACGTCTATTCAAGAGCTCCTAAACACAATGGCAAGGATAATTCAGTCAAATCAAGGACCTCATTAGCTCACTCTCAAGCTTAGTACACGTCAGAGCAAGGAAAGTCATACATGGTATAGGATTTGCATTAATCTTCACTCAGAAGAAGAAACACAAGTGAGCCTCTAACGGATTGCCAGCTTGGCAATCCGTGTGAGGTCACTTTGTGATCTAACGGCTCATAATCAATAGCCAATGATTGAATGATTTGATGGCTAGGATTCAGAGGAGCGTGTGCATCAAGTAGAGATAGAAACCTTCATTAGGCAGCTATAAATACCCTCACAATCACACACACATCATATTCATTTTTATAAGGTTTTTGCCTAGGGTTGTTTTTTAAAGCTTAATGTAATTTTGATTTAAAATCAGTTGTAATTTCTTTTTAAGTAATGTAATTCAGTTTTTATTAATGAAATTTAGTTTAATTTTGTTATAAGCTCTCTTTTCTTTCAACTTATAAGCTCTCTCAATAAGCCTATCTATCTCAATAATAATAAGCTCTTATTAAGCTCTCAAGTGTCTCTAAGCTCTAGCATTTCGAGCTTAACCAATCTTCAATACTCATTAAATCAAAAGTTTACTTTCCTTTGCTTTTTAAGACTTATGATATCTTGGAAGGGAATATAAATGGAAAGGATCTCCAAGGACGTTTACCCTAGCTTATTTATAAGCTAGTGAGCTAGTAGATAAGCTCTAAGAGCCTCTTAGCTTCTGTTAAGCTGAAGCTTTTGTAAGTTTTCTATTTTACTTTCTAGTCTTTAAATTTTTAGCTTAATTTTGCTCAAGTAGTCTAGTTTATCTTACTTGCTTATTAATTGTTCTTATTTGGTTAACCAGTGCTTATTTGCTTTTGCTTTATCTTATCTAGAGTATTTAATAAATATTCTGTTTTTGGCTTAATCATAGAATTGATCTTAGTTTTTTCTAAATCTGTCATCTAAAACTTAAAAAAAAAACAAAATTAGATAGCAAGTTTAGATCTTAGTAATTAGCTAAGTTCATTTGTGTAACATGGATGTTATGATTGTTTTTTAGCTATTAGAAAGCTGGTATTGAGGATTCATTCATTAAATTCTTAAATAATAAGCCAATTCAATTCTGTCTGCTAGCTAAATGGGTGTTTGGTTTAAGGTGTTTTGACCATCAAAAGTCAAAATGACTTGTTCAATTTGTGTAGGATAGTTTTGTTATCAGTATAGGATAGTAGATAATCAATTTTCATAGTTTAGTTTTCAAAATTTAAAGAGTTTGAGCTTATTTTAAGTGTGCCAGCACCAGGGCACTTTTAGTCTTTTCTTGTTACTTGTGAAAATTTGATCTAAGCCTTCCAAGGCTTAGATCTTGCTTGCATTGTATTTTTGCACTCAATTGGAGTGTGTCTTAGTGCAGGTTTTCCCTTAGGTAACCTGCACTTTTGGTTTTACCTTTGGCCAATTGCATCAGCATACACTGACTAACATACTCAGCATATGCTGAGTATTAAGTCTGTCTTTAAGCCCTATTTTAAGCAAGCATTTGTAGGGTTTAGAAGCTTATTCTTTAGTATCTTATAGATTAGGAATAGCTTAATATAGATTAGGGTTTAACTTTCATTTTCTAGCTTAAATACCTAGGTAAATTTTAGCTTAAAAGTCACTAAAAGTCAAAAAGCCCAAAAACAGTTCTTAGTTTAAGTAGCTTTCTAAGTTTTAATTTCTAGCTTATAACTTAAGTTTTTATGATTTGATTACTTAGCATATATATAGGTAAAGTTGTTTTGCAAATGCTGTCGTGTTTAGTATGCTTTTTGAGTCAATTGGCATATAGAAATTTTTAAAACTTATTATCTTGTTTCTGAGTTTGTTACTTTCATCATTATTTTCAGTTGCTTCAGTATTTAGCTCGAATTTTCTTTTCTGAATAGATTAAGGGACATCAAATGCTTTACAAATCTTTTAACTTCTTTTTATTTTGAGATTATTTGTTGCTAATTTTAGACAAAACTAAGAGCAAAAGCCACTTTCTGTTTTCAGCTTATACATATGCTCTTTTTGAGTCTTTTTTAGGAGTTTTCAATTTAATATAGCTTTTATTAAAGTGTTCACCACAACTTGTTCTTTAATTTCTTTTTATAAGTTTTCCTTAATAAGCACTTTTTAAATTTCAACTTGTTTTTAGGCTTAATTGGACTTAGGGTGTAATCGGGGTAGGCCTCAGGGTAGGTTTTGTAATTTTCTCATTTGTTAGTTAACTCAGTTAATCCCCCGTTTGTCCTTTTGTTTTCACTAATAGTCCTTTAGTCCTTGCATAGTTAGTCCTTAGTTAAGTTTTTAGTTAGTTTTTAATTTTAAATAATAAATTAGGTTTAGAATTTTAATTAGTTTAATTAAAAAGTAAAAATTAGGGCTTTTATTTTTTATAAAATTCTGCACTTTTTCTTTTTCTAGTATAATTTTTATAAAATTTGTAAGGTTTATATTTTTAGCATTTTAATTATTTTTAAAGCTTTTAATCAGTTTAAATTTTAGAAAAATTCCATATGCTTAAATCTAAAAGGTCAAAAAATAGTGATTCTCTTTTTCAAAAATTTTTCTTTTAATTTGTTTTATCTAGACAAAATTATAATTTTCAGTATTTTCTATTTATTTTTTGAGGATTTAATTAGATTTAAATAGTTTTTAGTAATAAAAATCTCACAAAAATAATAAAAAAAAAAAAATATTTTCTTTTTTAATAATTTCTTTTATCTTAATTTAAGTTTAGGGGAATTAGTTGCATTTTTGGACTTAATTTGATTTACTTGTTAATTGTCGCATTTTATTTTGTTTCTCGTTTACTTTTTACGTGCTTAATTGTTTTTATTTATTTTTTTTCATTTTAATTGTTGCTATAGATCATCAAAATATCTTTGTTCTCATTCAAATCATAATCCAAACTTAAACGAGGTTTCAATTGCACAAGTCGTTGGGGAAACGACCCGGGTGATCATTCTTCCCGGTTAAATATACGTATTATATATTATATTATATATATATTTCTGAGAGTGAATTTTCCTTAGGGAATTTTCTTAATTGCTATTAAGGTTATATTAGTATATATACATTATAGGTGTGTTAAAACTAACAATACATTAATATTGTTAAGGGAAAGGGGTTAAATAATGCTAGGCAAAAGCAGTTCTTATGTTGTTAAGTGAATCAAGGGAAATGCATGTTTCAGGCCTCAGATATTGTGGTTTGGCACCAAAGCAAAAAAAAAAGTTTTTAGACCGTGTCTCAGAAACAATGGTGCATCAATGTCCTTTAAAAGATTTGACTATATTGATGCACAAGGCAGATCCAAGTCAGTAATGGATTGGGTCCCTAAAAGAAACTAATTTTTCTTACCTTATGTGTAGGGCAATCACAACAAGGATTTAAAGGAGAATGTGTTATTGACAGTGGATGCTCTAGGCACATGACAGGAAACAGATCCTATCTTACAGATTATGAAGAAATTGATGGAGGATTTGTTGCCTTTGGAGGTAATTCCAAAGGAGGGAAAATTACTGGGAAAGGTAAAATAAGAACTGGTAAATTGGATTTTGAAGATGTGTATTTTGTAAAGGAACTAAAGTTTAACCTCTTCAGTGTCTCACAAATGTGTGACAAGAAGAATAGTGTTCTTTTTACTGATACTGCATGTGTTGTTCTGTCTCCAGACTTTAAGTTAACTGATGAAAGTCATGTTTTGCTTAAAGTTCCTAGAAAGGATAACATGTACAGTGTTGATTTATTGAATGGTTGTGTTCCTCGAGGAGGTCTCACTTGTCTCTTTGCAAAAGCCACACCAAATGAATCTAATATTTAGCATAGGAGGCTTGGACATATAAATTTCAAAACTATGCATAAACTAGTTAAGGAAAATCTTGTAAGAGGTTTACCTTCAAAACTTTTTGAAAATGATAAAACCTGTGTTGCTTGTCAGAAAAGAAAGCAACACAAAGCTTGTTGTAAGACCAAAACAAGTCAGTTCAATCAGAAACCATTACCAACATGAGCACATGAATTTGTGTTGGGACCACTTTATAAAGAGTATTAATGAAAAAGATGTACTGCCTAGTTGTCACAGGTGTTTTTAGTAAGTTTAGTTGGGTTTTCTTTTTAGCACACTAAGGATGAAAACTTGTGAAATCCTTAAACATTCTAAACATGATAGAATTAATAGACCTTAAGGTGAAAGTGATCAGATGTGACAATGGGAATGAATTCAAGAATAAGGTCATGAATCAGTTCTGTGAAATGAAAGGTATTAAAAGGGAATTTAGTGTTGCTAGGACTCCACAACAAAATAGAGTAGCAAAAAGGAAAAAATAGGACACTAATAGAGGCTGATAGGCTATGCTAGTGATTTAAAATTGCCAAACAACTTTCTGGCTAAATCAGTTAATACTGCTTGTTATGGCAAAATAGGGTGTTAGTTATAGCATACAACAAGACCCTTATGAAATTTTTATAGGTAGAAAACCTGGCCTTACAAGCTTCATGATACCCATTGGGTGTAAATTTTACAATCTTAATACCATAGATCACCTATTTTTTTTTTTTTTTTTTTTTTTTTTTTTTTTTTATCCTTTTTTGTTTTTTTTTTTTTTTTTTTTTTTTTTTTTTTTTTTTTTTTTCTTTTTTTTTTTTTTTTTTTTTTTTTTTTTTTTTTTTTTTTTTTCTTTTCCTTTTTTTTTTTTTTTTCTTTTTTTTTTTTTTTTTTTTTTTTTTTTTTTTTATTTTTGGTAATTTGATGGAAAGGCTGATGAAGGGTTCTTTGTAGGATACTCTACAAATAGCAAAGCATTCAGAGTATTCAATAGTAGAACTAGGATAGTTGAAGAGAACCTGCATGTTCAGTTTAGTGAGAATACACCTAATATTGCAGGAAGTGGGCCTAATTGGCTTTTTGATATTGATGTACTAACAAATTCAATGAACATCAAAGAGGTCTTTTAAAGGGTTGTAACATAAGGTGTAGGGTAAAGGAAACACGGTTGGGGATATTTGGAGGAATTTTGACTGATGGCAATCTAATTATTGATTGTAGTTTTTATATACTATAAAATATATAATAATATTCCAAAAGAGCAATTAAGAACTTTTCTAAAGTCTCCTTTAAGAAAAGCTCACTCTAAAAGATATATATAATATATAATACGTATATTTAACCAGAAAGAATGATCACCCGGGTCGTTTCCCCAACGACTTGTGAAATTGAGACCTTGCTTTAGCTTGGATTATGATTTGAATGAGAGAAAAGATATTTTTGAGTATCTATAACTACTAAATAAAAGCAACAATTAAAATGAATAATTAAAAGTAATTAAACACTTAAACTAATTAACGGGAGCAAATAAAACGCGACAAATAGGCAAATATATTAAAATTAACTCCTAAAAATGCAAACTAGATTTCTAAACCTAAATTAGGACAAAAGAAAATTTTTAGAAAAGGAAAAACAATTTTTTGATTATTTTTGAATTTATTATGAGTCAAAAACTATTTTAATCTAATTAAATCCTAAAAAATAGCAAATTAAGTCCTAAAAATTAAAAAAAAATGATTTTTAAACTTAGAAATGTCTAAAATAACATAAAAACTCATAAAACTATTTTTAACTATTTTTAAAATTAAAATCCTATTTTTAAAATTAAAAATAAAGGCTTAAAATAAAAAATGAAAATTAAAATCTAAATGTTGAAAATGATTTTTTCGAATGTAAACACTAAAAAGTTTTATTCTAATAATAAAAAAATATTTTTTTTGTATTTTTTAAAAACTTTTTTTTATTTTTTATGATTTTTCGAAAATTAAAACCTTAGGGAAAAAAATGCATTATAAATATCTACTAATGGAAAAATGCCAAAAAATTCAGGGAGAAATCTAAAAAAGTTATATAGATCCAAAGATAAGAATTTAAGGGAAGAAGCACACAACTTAAAAAATTAAGGCCGGGAAAAAGCTTATATTAGCTTACGGCGATAATGAAAAGGAAAAGAAAACAAGTATAAGAATCTACAATGGGAGGAGAAGTGAATGGATGAGCTATTGTAGAATTTTGGTTACAGTTGGGTTTGTGTGCTTTTGAGGTCACGGGTTCAAGGTTGGTAGACACCCCTTTTTGCACTTTTTTTTATTTTTTACTTTTAACAAAAACTAAAAGCTGAAACTTATAAAAGATACAATTTTAAGCACTTTTAATAAAAGGAGCTTAAGCTCAAACTCAAAAATAAGCTCTCTAAGAGCTTATAAAGATGGCTGCTATAGAAAGTAAGGGTTTAAGCTCACTTTTGCTTGTTTGGACTTATAAGCTTACACAAGCTTTAATATAAGCTCATTTTGAAAACCAAAAGATGTTCTTAGCAGCTTATAATGTGCATAAGCTAAAAATAATAAGCTATTTAAGCTACAAACACTTAATCCTAGCTGAATTTGAAGATTAAAAAGCTAAACTCAGGCACCAACTCAAAAAGCTCAAAATCAGTTTAAGCTCAAAAGCTCAATAAGCCAATTCAGGAGCTAAGCTTTTGATAACTAACTAACCTAACTATAAGCTATAAATTCAAGTAATAAAAACAGGTCTAATAAGCTAAGTTTATAAAATTAAAAGCTAATCTAAGTTACTACTGTTTTTGGTATTTATGAGATTTTTATGACTTTTTAAACTAGATTATCCTAAGTAATTATGCTAGAAAATGAAAAGTAAATCTTAATCTATGCTAAGTTATATCTAAACTAAAAGTCTACTGAATTTGAAAGCCTAAAAACTAATTTAACTATCCTAAGTGAAATCAAAAAGGACAGCAGTAGTAACAAAGGTTACTACTGCTAGTGTAAATGAACTAAAGCCAAAATCAAATTTGCAGGTTACCTTTTTGGTCTAACCTGCAATGAACACTCTTGTTGAGTGTATTTAAACACAATGCACCTCATGTTTTAAGCCTAAGGAGCTTTGATCAAAATTTCATAAGTAAAATCAAAGGGACAAATCCCCTGGTGCTGAGACAGATTCAATTAAATAGACCACCTATACATTCATAAGCTCAAACTATATTGGCAAAATTTATACTAATTAATCAAATTAAAAAAAAAAAATTTTAACAACCAAAGAGCAATCACTAAGTTCCTTTGACTTTTGATGGTCAATTAGCACTTAACCCAAACACCCCTTAATCAATTGACAGATTCCATTTACTTGTGCTATTTAAAATTTAATGATTAAATCCTAATTACCAGAAAACTAATAGCCTAAAACAAGCTTAAGAAACATAATTCAGCAATCACTATAAGCTATATTTCAAATATCTAACACTTATGCTTAACTATTTTTTTTGGTTTAAGATTTTTGAGATAATATGTAGAGAACTAAGATCGCTAATCTTACAATGACTATAATAGTAGATGATCAAACATGATTAATAAGCACACAAAAGCAATAATAAGCACTAATAAACACTAGTTAAGCAATTAAACACAATTAATAAGCAACTAAGCAAGCATTAGACTAGAAATTAGAAGATAAAGGAATTTAAATGAAAACTTACAAGTTGCTTCAGCTAAACAGAAGCTAAGTTTAATTAAGCTGCTACAAGCTCTAGCTTATCCTTGAGGATAAGCTAGTAAAGTCCATAGAAGCCCTTCCATGATAGGCTTCTCTTCCAAAGCTTATAAGTCCAAACTGGTTAAGGTTTTAAGCTGTTTTTAAGGTTTAGGTATATTAAGATCAAACTTAAGCTCAATTATTAGCTTATAGACTATTAAGAGCTTATATGAGCTTATTAGAACAATAGCTTAACATTTGAGAAGAAATAAGAGCTTATGAGTGAAATTTAAAAAAAAGCTTATGACAAAGTATTTAAGGGAAAAACTAGATTTCATTAATATAAATCTTGATTACATAACTTGAAAGGAAAATTACAAAAAAACTTTAAAGGGAAATTACATAAGCTAGAAAATTAAGCTTAAATTCTAAAAACTAACTAAAAACTACATTCATTGTGTGTGAATGGTGAGATCTATTTATAGGCCTTCTCTGAAGCTTCCAGACCTTGCCTTGCTGCCCATGCTCTCATCAATCATAGCCATTCATTCATCTAATCATTGGTCCTTCAATATGATCCGTTAGATCACTTGCTAGTCACACGGATTGCCAAGCTGGCAATCCTTTGATGTGATGTCTTTGTGCTATTTTTGTGAGTGCTTTCAGTGTAAAATGACCCTTTCCCTTGTGCTTTCAATCAACCACGTGTCATTCCTTGCTTTTCTTGACCAATAGGATACGTTGAAGTGACGTTTTTGACCATGCCTTCTTGTTCCTTGATCCTTGAATTGTCTATTTCACCCTTCAATTGACAAAACCCCTTTGATTTTTACTTGTGGTTAAGTTAGGGAAGATGGGTGAATAGTAACATGTTCTTGGCGCCATTTCTCTTTTTATAACTGAAAGGGGTAAAAACGGGTGTGAGTTTAGGGAAATTGCAAGACTAGTCCTTGTCTTTGGTTTATGAAAGTTGAGGTATAAAATGACGTTCATTTTTGGCAGGAATGGCCCCTGTGGTTTAATAAAAGGCAATGGGTTTTAGGGTTTTAGGCCGGGTAGGGTTTTTGATAAGTTAGGCCCCATTAAGCCTTAGGGACCATTTGTGTAACTTTTGGAACTTAGGGGACTTAAATGGAAACATTAGGATTTTTGTCTTCTAGTGGTTGACTCCTGTTGACCAAGGTTTGACTTTCTTTGACTGTTTGACTACTTTTGACTAAAGCTTGACCATAGTTGACTTTTCTTGGCTTCGGCTTTGAATCCTTGGCTTCTTTTGTGCTCTTCTAATTCCCGTGTCCGTGTTTGTCTGTTTTTTTTGATGGTTTTCTTGTGATTTTTGTCTTATCCGTACCTGCACACACAAAACACAAAAACAAGTATATCTTTGCCATTTAAAGTGTGTTTTTGGTCATTTAGGGTTATTTTTGGTGTTAACGGATATGTGTATTTTACACTTATCACCACTATTGATGATTCCTTAGAGATAAGGAAATATTCTTTTTACCTCTTTGAGGTGCTTCTTGGTTGGCTAAGCCTGGTACCGAGCACATAAAAAAGTAGCATGTACTATGTCCGGTCTGCTTGACGTAAGATACATTAGGGAACCGATCATGCTTTGATATTTTGTTGCATCCACGGGAGTCCCATTCGTATCAAGATCAAGCTTGTGTTTAGTCTCCATTGGAGTACCAATGGGATCACAATTTTCCATTCCATGTTTTTTCAAAATTTCAAGCACATAATTGGACTGGTTTATGAAGATGCCACGGGGGGATTGGTTAACTTGTAAACCAAGAAAAAAATCATTTCCCTCATCATCGACATTTCAAAGCGGATTTGCATAAGGTTAGAAAATAATTATGAATACCTAGGGTTTGTTGAACCAGAGATAATATCATCTACATAGACATGTACCACTAAGATGTCGTTGTCGTAGCGTCTTGTAAACCGTGTTGGATCAATTGTTCCTTTAGTGAAGTAATTCTGTAGGAAAAACTTTGACAATTTATCATACCATGCCCTCAGTGCCTGCTTTAACCCATAGAGTTCTTTCTTTAACTTGTAGACATGACTTGGTTGATCAGCATTGATGAAACCTTCAGGTTGACATACGTACACTTCTTCCTTTAACGA
>BQNB010068701.1:0-10506 GCA_026074375.1 Tanacetum coccineum
AGTTGATTTGGATTTATTCAAGTTAGCTATTGTCCTACAAAAGGCTAAACAGATCCAAGACTTTGGACCTACAATCCTCAGACCGATGGTTAGAGTGAGTGTACCATTGAGACACTGGAGGATATGCTTAGGGCATGTGTTATGGACTTCAGAGGCAGTTGGGATACTCACCTACCATTGGTTGAGTTTTCTTATAACAACAGTTACCATAAAAGCATTAAATGTGCACCATTTGAGGCATTGTACGGGCGAATGTGTAGTTCACCCGTGATATGGGCTGAAGTTAGGGAAAGTCAGTTAATTGGACCTGAAATTGTATAGGAGACCACGGAGAAGATTATGCAAATCAAAGAGAGGTTGAAGACAGCGCGGGACCGCCAGAAAAGCTATGCTGATAAGAGGCGTAAACCTCTTGAATTCAATGTCGGGGACCGTGTGTTACTTAAAGTATCTCCATGGAAAGGAGTGGTTAGATTTGGTAAGAAGGGAAAGCTGGCACCACAGTATGTAGGACCGTTTGAAATTGTGGAGCGCGTTGGACCTGTAGCCTATCGTTTGAGGTTACCCCAAAAGCTAAGTTGCATTCATGACACGTTTAATGTGTCGAACCTTAAGAAATGCTTGACAGATTCAGACTTGCAAGTGCCTTTAGAGGAGATCAAGATTGACGACAAGTTGTACTTCATAGAGGAACATGTCGAGATTGTGAATAAGGAAGTGAAAAAGCTGAAGCGAAGTTGGATTCCCTTAGTCAAAGTTCGCTGGAACTCCAGGCGAGGAGCTGAGTTTACTTGGGAGTGAGAAGATCAGTTCAAGGCCAAGTACCCGCATCTTTTCACGACCACCTCGTCTGCTGCAGTCGTCAGTTGAACTCTGGGGACCAGAGTTCCCTTAGGGGTATCGACTGTAATATCTCGTAAATTCAGGTTAATAATAAATTTATATTTTATTCCTAATTTTACCTTTAAGTAAAAAAAAAATTTTTTTTACTGTTTACCCGATTCTGTAATTTTTGTATTTCCAATAATTCTGAGCCGTCTTTTAGCTCGTTGCTTGTCTACGTGTTATCGTAAATCAATATTTCATTATTTTACCCCGAGGATTTCATAAAATCCTATTTTAATGAAAAAAAATTATTATTATTTTACTTTCGTGTCTTGGTCAAACCTTGCTAGAAACCCGTAATTGAGCTTAAACCTCACATTTTATTAACACTTTACCTTTTTACTTACCAAATTCTACATTTAACAAAATAAAATTTTTTGCCAAACACCCCATTATCCCCCCCCCCCCCTCCCAAACCGAATAAACCAAAAACCAAACACCCCCTTATTTAACTCCTACCTAAATATATTGTTACATTCAGTATCCCCTTTATATAAACTACTCATATACCTTATTCAAAGAAAAACATAGTAACGCTAGATAAAAAAAACCTGTGCTCCCTCCCTTGTCTCCATAACCCACGAACCACCACCTCTACCACCATATCACCACCATCAACAAACTTATCTTATACATTACTCTTTAAATCAACTACATTGAATCCTCCATGCAAAAGTTTTGATCAAGACTTTGATTTTAAGGTTTTCTATGGTTTCTATTGAAGATTAATGTCAAGGGGTTTAATTACTATTGCTTTAAAGAAGATTTAGGGTTAAATAAAAATTTGGATTAGGGTTTTTGGGTTGCTTGTTGGTTCGAAAACCATAAAGGACCAAGAGGGTGGATTGTTTGATTTTTACTTTGCTCATACTTATTATTGTAAGTGTTTTTGGACCTATTTTAATACCTTGTTGATACATTATGTGTATGAATTAATTTCTATATTGTAAAATCCATAATGCATGTGTGTATATAAGTTTTGATCATTAAAAATTATTGGTAAATGACTTAGATGATGGGGAGTAGGAATTGTGAAGTTGTTGTGAAGTATTGACGAGGATTTGGCGAAGTTTGATTGAGTTTTATAGATTTCGAATAAGATATATTAGTGCAGAAAATTAAAAGTGCGTGTTTGGGTGTCGTAAAAATGTTTTTGGTAACTTTAGGCAAAAAAAATATGTTAGCACTTGCAGAGACGATCGTTTCGGTATAAGGATCGCCCCGTAACTCTTAAAAACTAAGTTTTTAGAGCCGTCCGAAGTTTGGAAATTTTATAAATTAAATTTTGCACATGTTGGTAAATATTAAAGTCTGCGCAGATTTTGTGTGAGTGTTTCAGAGACCTTCGGGACTGTTTCGGCCTTCGGCGAAAACACGAAAGTTGTCTGAAACGACGTTTTTAGTCTTTCGCGTAGAATTTGGGTCTGAAAGCGCGTAAAAGGGGTTAATTTTAGCAAAGATTACTTCTATGTTTTCTTTATAAAAATTCAGCATTGTTTTTGAAAAGTGAGCTGATGCAGTTTTCAATTTAGGATTCGGGCCTTTTCTGGTCTGAACCGGCTCTCGGACAAAACATAAAAGTTGTTCATTTTGACGTTTTACTTAAAGAACTCAAGGTTTTGGTCTGAAAATGCTAGGCGATAGAAAACTTTGGGATCAAAGTTGGTGATTTGTCTTTTATTATAAGTACTTTCTGAATTTTGGTGAAAGTTCGGTTTTTGAGCTTTTTTGAGTTCGTTTGAGCTCACAAAACTTTATCGAATATTATTAGATGATTAATAAATTATGGGTTTTGCTAACCACAACCTTATGGGTTGTGTTTAAGTGTCATCTTTTGTGCAAAATTGCATTTAATAAACTCATTGTTTCCATGTTTATGTCTATTTAATGATTGTAATTATAGAAAGTGTTGTTAAACATGGAATATTAGTTGTTAATTAAATGTTGATTTTTTAAATATGGAAAGCTTAAACACACCCATAGGGTTATGGTTAGCAAAACCCATAAATTATTGGGTGTGTTTGGTCACGTCTAAAAATAGTAAGTTGCGTCTTTTAACTATATATATATAGTTATATAGATACTTAACACTTAAAGTAGAATGTGTGATTAAAACTTTGGGTGCGTTGGTATTATTGGAATACAAATATTATTACATGACGACATTAACGTTTCAAATTTCTAAACTTTCCAGAAATGGAAACTTTTCTAAAATAAAAACTTTCTAAAAATAGAAATTTTTCAGAAAAGTGGCGAAACTTAAAAACGAATATTATACTTTCTTAAAAGCTTGTTCGTACTAAATAAATTAGAATGTACACACATATGGATTCCGCTATTCTCTTATTTGATTATATATATTGATGTGTGTTTTTCAAGTTTTAAATTTATAATAACTAGATTTACCAAACGATCGACTAAAAACACAACATTCGGGCAAGTATACCCTATTCGGGTGTAATATAGTATTAGGTAAGTCCAGGTCGTTCCACGGGATTTGTAGCAATTCACATATTGTTTATCAAGTAACAAAGCTAATTGATTGTCACGGATCAAATAGCCAAAACGTGTGTAAAGCAAGCAAGATACCAAGGTATGATCCACATAACATAATAGATATAGATAGAGCAAGACTTTATATAAACAAAGCATACAAGTTATATATGACGGGTAATCATAATAACAAGCATATCTACCAATGATAACATAGAATCCTTTCGGCCTATATACTACATCATCACGAGTGCATTAGGAAGGGTTTATATCAAATATGCATACATATGAATTCCTCCCAACCCGGTCGGTCAACATAAGGAAGGGTCTTAAACATAATTCAGCTTAGGTTGTTTATCAATTTACCCCACAATTCTCACAAGTATGATATTGACACGCCATAGACAAACGGTTCAAAATACATCAAGACAATTAACCCTTTCGGCCTATTTTAATTGCAATGATATACCAAAAGATAAGCAATTATCCAAGCAAGATAACATCGAATTCATAAACATATATATTCATAAGTCATAGCAAAATCATCCAAATATTATTCATGTTTCACATATGAGAACAAAGTAACAATACCAATATTTCGACTACAACAACCACCAACCCAAAACTAACAATTCCATGATCAACCAACAACCAAATGCTACTGAGATACCCTAAAATATACCAAGTAACTTCTGAAAATCCGCAACATATCACCAAATGGAGTGTTTGGTAACAAGGTTTATGGTGATGATCTTAAGAGAATTTGGTGTGAATCCTCCAAGAATCAAAGTGAGAAGTGTTTAGATTCTGGAAATGGATGATATGTAGGCTAGATATGGTGTTAGAACTCTGGAAATACGTGGCTATGGTGGTGGTTTGTGGTGGTAGTATGGTGTTGAAATGGTGGTAAGTGATGGATTAAAGAGGTGTTTGGATCATTAGATCCAAGGATCCTCACCACTCCTTCCTCCTCTCCAAAGGCTTTAGAGATTGTGTGTGTAAGATGTATGAAGATTGTATGAGAGATATATGAAATGGGAGAGCCAAGGAGGGTATTTATAGGCTTTTCGGGGGCCAAAGTGCGCCGCACACACTTATTTGTGCGCCGCACTTAGTGAGTTAATGCACTTAGCATTTAATTGCATTTAATTTTCTCCACCGCCTCAAAAGTGCGCCGCACTTTGGGTTAGACTACCGCACTTTAGGTGTTTAAAGGATTTTTCAGTTCAGTGCGCCGCACTTTCTGCAAGTGCGGCGTACTTTTGGTCATTTTCAGCAGTTGGCCTTTAAATTGTTGTAGATAATTAATTCCGCTCGCGTGGCCGCGTGAACCAACTAAAACGGAGTTCGTATGACCGAGTTATGACCAAAACAGTGAACAGGTGTCGGGAATTATTCAACTTGAAGGGAAGTTCGTTATGACCGATTATGGGCAAAACAGTAACAGTGTCCGGGAAGCATTCAGCTTTGAAGTTATTTCTTCGTTAAAGGTTCAAATCTTTCGTGTATTTTTATGTGTTCTTCCATCGACACATTCCATGAACCTATAATAGAAAATCATACTATATTCTATAGCCAAAAAGTTCGAATAATTAAACCAATTTATAATATATATAATTATGATAACCGCAATATAAAAACAGTATAAAATTTAAGGCATTATCATAAATAATATATAAATATAATATATATATATATATATATATATATATATATATATATATATATATATATATATATGTATATATATATATATATAATGATATATATCTGAACTTAAATATCATTTTATTATATTGTCATGTTTCTAATTGGCGCACTATCAATTCTAGTCGCGTTATGAGTTTTTTAAATCCACTCTTCTTTTTTCGTCTCGTTGAATTTCTATTCTCTTTGCTATCAGTGAGTTCATAGTTCCCTTTTTATTACTATTTGATTTCATAAAATTTGGGGGGATATTACATGCTATGCTTTAACTTTTGAACGCAAGTACTTTTAAAATGTATGCTATCCTGATTATTGCCTGATATTAATGCCTAAGTACCTTCACTGCTACTTAAGTCCCCTTTTTATCATGAACCCTTAGTTGCTATTGTAGTAAGCGTGAATGTTGTGGATAGATCTATCGGGACTGACAATCCCCGTCCCGAATTATGGTTTCATGTTGACCATGTGACGCATTTAACATTTGATGTACTCTTAGGGTTATTGGCAGAATACCCTACTTTTATTTGGGGCAAAATCTGCTAAGGTTTCGGGGTCATGAGCTTAGGGCATTAATAATTGTTTTGACATGAATGTGTTTCATTGTCACCATTTACCTCAATCTTGCGGTTCATTGATTTTACTTATATAAACCTGTGGATTCACTCAACAATTTTTTGACTTTTTAGCATGTTTTAATCTCAGGTCCTAAGGTGAGATTTTCTTGGACGGGAGCTACGTGGTAGATGATGGACGAACATTTTGTTATTTGTGTTCGATGAAAACATGTTTTAAAATTTGTCTTTAATTACATGTTGTCTTTTCAAAACTATGTTATCTGTTAAACTTAGTAATGTTGATCTTTTGGTGAAACTTATGAGACCTATTGTGAAACTCTGATATTTTCAAATCATCGAATGCAACTTGTTTTTCAAACGTCTCTTTTGAGGTCGTTCACTATTACTTGTACTTTGTGCTATGACGTCGCACCCCAATTGTTACCTTTCCGATGCTGTCAGATTTTGGGGGTGTGACATTACACACTTATGGTCACCTTCCCTGATATCTGATGTTTTATGGAGCTTCGCCGCTTAAAAAATACCCGCAGGACTGAGTATTATCCTAACTGCATTTTCACCACCAAATGGATGAATGTGAGACGTAGCAAGATTCTTATTTGGTTGTCATGAAGAACCGCCAACATTATGTTGTGAGCTGTATGTGGTGTCGTATTGTTGTTGTGGAGCTACGAATGGTGAGTTGTGGTATATTTGGGAACGTTTTGTGTTTCAAGGAGTGTTTTGTTGAGACATTTTGTTAATTGAAATTGTATTGTAGAGAGTATAATTGTGAAGTTGTGTTTAAAAATATTAAAGTTATGGGGTAATTATAGGTAGATAAAATGGTAGTGAGGAAAGTTTTTTAATAAAATTATATGTATCCCTTGCATAGATATACACGTACGAAATCAAGAAAACTAAAATTTCATTCATCTAAATTAAAATACGAAATTAAAAAAAACATAGGAAAACCAAAAAACATTACACGAAAATGAAAATGCAATCGTCCTATTTGTTTTTTACGTGCATCCAAACAATTTTAACACTACTTTGATTTTGTATTTTTCCCGTCAATTCAAACAAATCTTTATGAACCCAAAAAGAGATCAGCTCACTATTGTGAGGCTGGTTTGAGTTTACTCGCACGTGACCACCCTTCCCCTAGTAGGTGGTGCGTGACGCGCGACCTTCATCAGTCCTCGGTCCTCACGGTTGCCTTCTCGTGACGAATAAGTGTAGTTTTATATTTGATGCACTGTGTAGGGCCAATTGTGTAATTTTTTTAACTCTATTTGCATCAATGAGAACAGCACAACACTGAGAGGTGATTTGTGCATCATGTTTTTTTTGTCATACACCACTAAATTACACCGGTAATGCACACAGTACAAACCGGTGATGCATGATTAGTGGTGTATGGCAAAAAAAACATGGTGCACAAATCACCTCCCTTACGTGTATTCTTTAAACTAATCATTATGTAATCTTGTTTTTCTTTGTCTAGCTCTTGCTCGGATGGCTCTATTCTATAAATCGGTGGTTACAAATAAAAATAAAATAGCAATCTATTCGAAATTTATTGCTTGACGGTACGTTCTACCGGAATCTGTTCTTATGACAATTCAATAGTCATACAACATAGGATAAACCTATGTAAATACAAACCATATAGTTCATAGCCTCTTGAATATAGTTTCATTCAACCCTTTCATTTCGACCATTGAAAGTGCATGTGTGTTTCTTCAAGAGAATTAACTTGGTAACAACTTTAGTCATGAACATCCCATTTTTAGCAATAAAACCCGAAAGAATCACAATAACACCCACTAACACACAAATGTATCTCATTTAGGGCAAACCATCGCATTCCTAGTGCGATCAAATCGGTTTATGGATTGAATGGGTACCTAGAGTAGTTACTTTCTTCATGAGACATAGATTATAGTATTTTATCTTGATGTTAATACATGTGTGGTTCTATAACCTTAATTAGGTTTGCATTGAGTGGTCAAAACACGTTATTATGTTTGCAAAGTAGGCCTTCAATTAATCATTTGAATACTAGCATTTTGTTGCCGCGTATTCGCCCATTATTATGTAACTTAGAAGAAGTTTACATACAACTTCTTGATGAAGAAAATATTCCATTCCTATTTAATTGGTAAATTTTCATCTATTCATTTTGTTGTAAAACATTTCAATTCAAATAAATGCAGATTGTGATGTTTCTTAACATTTTCTTATAGTTTCAAGCGATTATAATCATTTACATGCTTTATCTATTTTCCGCATGTAACAATGTATGGGGATGTAGCTAGAGGTGGCAAAACTGGACGGGTTTAATAACGAGTAAATATTGTTCAACTCAACACGAGTGAACAATAATATTGGTCTTGTTTGCTTTACCAGTAGACGTAACCTTATTTGTGTTAATTAGTTGTAAAGTGATATAAAAGACTTTTAAGTACGTGGTATAATTTGTGCAACTTTCATTTTAACTAAATCCTGCATATCTATCTAATTAAACTATAAGAGATGAAATATATTTTGGAATTTATTTATTTACAGGTACCGCCATTAGGGGTGTTGATCGGTTCGGTTATTAGGTTATTCAGCTAGTTCGGTTCGGTTAGTTTGGTTAAAAAAAAATTGGGTTAACCCGAAAACCGAACCGAACCAAAAACCGAATTCGAAGTCGGTTCGGTTCTCGGTTTACCCGAATAACCTGAATTTCATTATTTTTTTAAAAAGAATAAAATAATTACATTGATTTTTAATAAACACAAAGTTATTATTAACATAAAAGTGTTTTTTTTAATATTATGATAACATTTTTATGGTATATATATATATATATATATATATATAGAGTAGGGATCCAGTGAGAAGTATATTAAAATAAGAAGTTGAGAAGTGACTAAAACCACACATTTGAGATGCAACTAATTTGCATTAAGATCATTTCTATTCATTTATATCACCATTTCGAGTTTCGAAAGTTAATTTATGTGGTAATGTGCAAATTGGATATTTTCAATGATTTAGCACTTGTGCAGAGGAACAAAAAACACGATATACATGACATGCAATCTAATATATGTAATGCACACTAATTAACAGCTGAAAAGCTTATAACTGCATCTAAGATTATAGAGATGCATCCAAATTTAGTCGGTGCAATCTCGGATATGCGATTATGGTTTACTTCTATCCTTCTGATTTAAGAAACCTTCTCCTTTGATCCTAACATCTTCACCTCTCTTCTCACTATATATATATATAAAATAAATATATATAATATATATAATGAATTTTCGGTTTCAGGTTTCGAAAGTGCCAAACTCATATCCAACCCGAGAACTGAATTAGTAGTTTGGTTCGGTTCGATTTTGACTAATTCGATTCGGTTATTAGTTCGGTTCGATTATTTTCGGTTCGGTTCGGTTTCGTTCTTCTATTTTTTTTTTCTCCTCACCCCTAGCCGCTATATCAAATAACTAATACTAGTATGGCGGCATTTAGGGGTGTTCATTGTTTGGGCTTATTTAGTTTTAAATATATCCAATATATGGATTGGTCCGGCACATAAGTAAAACCTCGTAAGGGCTCAAAACCAGCTAATCAAATTAGAACTGTTTTGATACGAGTGCTTTCCATCCCTAAGCAGAGTTATAAAAAAAATTTCAATTTTGTATGTTCTCAACTTAAATATCATAATTTCATATTTTCTCAACGCATGCTTTAAATGCATTGTACTTGTGCATTAAAAACTTATGCTTTAGGTAAATATGGAATTTTGATATTCAAGTTGGGTAAATATGAAATTATCTTTAAAAAAATGATTGTAGGAAACGAGAAAAAACACTGCCCGCGCGTTGCGGCGGGGCTATTTTTATTTCTTTTCAAAAAGAAAGTACTCAATTTGTGCGGAGATTCTAGGCAAACGTTAAAACGTCAACGTAACAATAAAGTTTAAATAGAAATTTCTTTCACTAATTTTTTTAAAATAAGATCTAGGGTATTTTTTTTAAATCATTATGTAGGTTAAGGATGTGTTTTGAAAAATTTTATATTCTTGTTTTTTTTCTAAAAACGTCTATTAAACTTCAACATTTTTTTATAAAATCGTACGCACGTTTGAAGCATATCAATATTGGGCTCGTTTTGTTCGTAATTCAGAAGCTTTTCAGTATATTTTTCATTAAAAAAAGCGCTACATACCTGTTAGATATTGATAAATAAAATTTGTTATATAAAAAAATCGTAAATTGTAAAAACTTGGGGGGCTTTTTTGGGAAAAAAAATTACTAAATCTTTTTTGTATGTTCAACGTGGCCTATATTTTTGGTATATTCGACGTGGGCTAAAGCACTGGATCAGACAACTGGGCTAAAGTAAACTCAGTGAATAGCTGTAACTATTTTGCCTTCATGCGTGATGCTCTTTAGTATATAAAACGAGTGGGAATTTTACCCGCGCGTTGCGGCGGGGCTGATTTGTGGTCGACACATGTATGTTTTTTAACTGCAGCTTCTTTGTTTTGTAACTTTAAATCCTTAGATGATTTTAAACATATCCGTATACAATAACAATACTACATACTTGTATCCATAAGCTTGTAGCACTTGACATATTAGTATATCATCAATCAACAACAAACGATGAGGCGAGATAGTTGGGTAGCTTGGATGCCCGTATGCCTTCCCCTATAAGTTACTTCAAAGACGGATTAATCTTCGTCCTATCTTTGTACTTACTTTGTTGCCAAACATCCTTGCACGTTTCGATGGGTGCATCTATAATACGCCTTGTATATTACAGAAACTCAAAGTTAGAAAAATCAATATATCCAATAAAAAATTAT
>BQNB010068701.1:10698-33752 GCA_026074375.1 Tanacetum coccineum
ATTATAGTATCAGAAGAAGGTGTCTCAGTAGTGACGGAAACTAATACATTGACAGGAATATCTGATTGAACGTTTGGATTTAAAATTGAGTCGATACCTATATCCGGAGAGGGATTAATAAATTTAGACACCAAATCTGATGAAACAGAGGAGCTTTGTTGTTGCACTACTGGAGGTTCAGTAGTTAAAGTCATGTGAACCTATTCCGTCTCTTGATTAGTTTGAGTATTTGTCATTTTAGCATCTCTTTTATCCAGGTTGAGATTCAAGTCTCCATACAGTTCCTCATCTTCTTCATCTTCTTGTTCTCCTCCCATAACATCATCATCCTTTTGATTTTCTTTTTCTTATGTCAGTTCATAATCAGGTGGTGTCAAAACCTTCTGATCAGAAGACACTTCATCATCATCATTTGCTTTTTCTTCTGTTTTTCTTCTTCCTGATCATCTGCTTTGTATGTTGACAAGTTTGGGTAAACAAAATCATCTCTGTCATTATCTGATTCAGTTTCTCCACTGACATTCTCTTGATCATCATCTTTGTCATCATTGTCATTTTTACTGTCATGCTCATCATTGTCATCTTCACTGTCATGCTCATTATTTTCTTCATCGTCCTCTCCTTGACTGAATGTCCAAGATTCTTCTTCACTCTCTGATCTGTATTCGGGTACATCAGGAACCTTTGGTTTGTCACTAGCTCCTTCATTTGTACCAGATATGTTTTGTTGTTGCTCATCAGGAACCTTTGACTGTATATCAACTCTATCACCTGAGCCACTGGTGTGAGAGCTATGAGTTTGTATCTTGCTTCTTTTAAGAGCAATCTTCATATGTTCAACTTCAGTCAAAGCAACCTCAGATAGCACCGTTAAACCTTTTGACTTTGTTGTATATTGCTTCTTCTTGGCAGGTTTATCTCCCTTAGCCGAAGTCTTGATTCTTTTTCCTTTAGAAGCTTGAGTAGGCTTCGTCTTGGGTGATGATTTAGAATCAGCTTTTTTTTTATAGATTTTGGTTTTGGAGTCTTTTCACCAGTAGCATAAGCATGATAAGTCATGTAGGCTTCAGACTCCAACATGGCTTGGTTAGTTAAGTGCTGAGGGAGAATAGCTCTGTATACTTAAGTTTCCTGATGTTTAAAAATGACTTTTACTATGGTAAACATGAAGTCATCCCTGGCATAGTGCCAAAACATCTTGTTTCTCCTCAGTATTGCCTGATCCTTTGCCATGAAGTAGTCGATAATGACTTTGGTGAATCATAGATAATACATGTCATTGTTCTTCTTAGAATTCTTGTTCTCCACTTGATATACCAAATCTTCCCATGGTAAGTAGACATAATCAACAGTCTTGTTATGATACATTCCCCAAAGAATTTAAGCACGTGACAAACGAAGACTTTCCAAAACAGTAGTTTTTCCACTTAGACACTTGTTGATTATGGCAACAAACGATCTCCATGGTTGATGCATGTGATTGATGTTGCATCAGAAAAAAACTTGATCTCACCAGTGTGTCCAAGGTCTCTAATAAAAGATAGAATTTCCTCTTCAAGTGGAGGTTCTTCAAATTCCTGACCTGGGAGTTTAGGGCAAATCTTGAGCATATCTCTGAAGTTGTCAACGTTAACAGTATGACTTTTGCCATTCAGCTTGAAATGAAGTGAAGAATGATGTCTGGAGACAGTGACCCAGAACTCTTACATATATATTTCTGGTACATCAGCAGTGATCTCAAATGCGTTGTAGAATGGAGTAAGTTTGAGAGCATCTAATGCCACTTGAAGAGTAGGTTCCTTGGATTTGAGATTAGAGCTTAGTTAGAGATTGCTTTTCCCTATCTTAAGATAGTTTTTAGGTGCGACTAGTTCATCATTCAGTGCCTTTTGCTGAGCTCTTGTGGTGTCCATGATTCTGCTTAGATAGGATCAATACAGTTTACGTATAACCAATTTTATCTAATATACTATAGAGACCTATTGAGTGAGCACGTAAAGTTGATTCATGATGTGAACGTTTCTTAAGAATTAGGAACATTAAGACATTTTGCACTTATTATGATCCTTTTATTTAAAAGACAGCTTAAGACAACTTAACTTGTTTAGAGTGTATAATTAACCAAGTTTAATTTACTCCCTAATTAAGTTTCTAAATTGCCTTTTAAATAGGAAATTTGATCTTAAGTGTTTTGGGTCTTTTGAAACATAGACTGATTTCTAAGAAAAACTAGTTGTTCTGTTCTTTAATAAACTAGTTGTTTGGTTGCTTAAAGTAAAGCTAGTTGTTCAGTTCCTTAAGAATCAAGTTGTTCGGTTCCTTAAGAGTCAAGTTGTTCGGTTCCTTAAGAATCATGTTGTTCGGTTCCTTAAGATTCAAGTTGTTCGGTTCCTTAAAGAATGAGTTGTTCGGTTCCTTATAACAAATGAGTTGTTCGGTTCCGTATGACACATGTGTTGTTCGGTTCCTTATAACAAATGAGTTGTTCGGTTCCTTATAGCTAATGAGTTGTTTGGTTCCTTCATACAAACTGATTGTTCGGTTCCTTAACAAAGTAAGTTGTTCTGTTCTTTAACAAAGTAAGTTGTTCGGTTCCTTCTTAACCATTGGTTGTTCGGTTCCTTAAGGCAAAAGATCGTTGTTTGGTTCTTGAGGGTACTAAGTTGTTTGACACTTAATTTTTTGATTCCCACTTACTTTCAACAACATGCTTTTAATCATTCTCACTTGCTACTTAAGTAAAATTATCATGAGGATAACATTTAGGAACATTAACAACGACATTCAAGCCACAAAATCAAGATCATTTAAAAACACGAGCACTTTTAAACATTTTAGCACATACACTCAAGAAACTACAACCAAGGGTAAGTTTTTATGGTTCATTAACATTCAAGGATGAGAGTGCACTCTTCTTAGCCCAAAACCTACAAATTTTTTACAATATTTCACATAAACTCTAATTTTCGCACCTAAACTTTACAAGAACACAAGAAAATGATAACCGTAATCAAAACTGTTATAAACAAGTGCTAGGCACACCTAAAGCTACAAAACCCCTCAACCAATTTGGTGTTTTAACCATTTTGATTTTTCAAGAACCCTAATTTGAAAATTAGGGAATTCGAGATCAAGCTAGGATAAAAGACCAATTCCTTTGAGATGCGTGTAGTTTAGGTGATAGAGAACACGTTTCTTATTGTACCCTTAAAGATAAAAACAGCTTGAAGATGATGAACTGGTGATTGACGATCGTGCAAAGGGGGAGGGATTTCTTAAGTATGTGTGTGTGTATGTGTGTGTGTGTGTATGTGTGTGTGTGTGTAAAAAGAGACAGAGGTGGGTGATGTTATAAAAAAATATGGTTTTTGACACATTCACCCCCTGTGGTTTCATATACCTTTTATTTTTAACCATTAAGTTTAATTAGGCAATACATGTTTGATAATTAGCACAAATAGTCCCTAAAGGTATAAACACATAACATATAAGGCACACATAAGCTAAACTTAATTAACTTTTCTTAAGCATGTTATTCCGTTATTATTTAAAACCTTTTTCTTTTTAAGCACATGATTATTATAAAGAAGATATTTGACATTTTCTCCCCCTCAAGAAATGACCCGTTTTCTATTTAAAAAGCTGTAGTCGTTGTTTGAATGGTCAAATGTCTTTGAAAAAGCATTTTCTGATGACTTAATGTTTTATTTTTGAAAATTAAACATCATGAAATAAGATTTCTCTTATTTTAACACATAAGTACACTGACACGTACATTCATGATAATATAGGAAGCACGGGTTGTGTTGCAAAGTAAACACAAGCCTTTGCATGGTCATAAAGTAGACCATGCCAGAGAATAAATTCATATTGAGAGGTCAAGGTTCTTTTTGAAATACTTTCCTTTAAAATGATAACCGGGTTGCTATCTGAAATAATAGTAAGCCATTTGGCATGTTTTGAAAACATTTGAAACTTTTGCTCGAACTTAATTTATAGCCTTGTATCATTATTGAATGATATTTCTAAGACCGTAAATGTTATCAATTTTCAAAAGACATGCCATTATTACCTCTTTTTATATTTTTCTCACTTTTTTTAATTTTGTATTTTGTTTTTATAAAAGTTTTTAAAAAGAAAAATCTTTTTGGTTTTAATGGTTTTAATATATATATATATATATACATATGATACAGGATATTTAAATAGGAACCACCACTATTCTTCAGCTTCATCTGCCAATTGTTTTAGAGTTTCCGGCGTAAAACTTCACATTCCCGGCTTGTTGATAAGAAATTCAATTCTTTCTCTGCATAGGACTTTAGTGAAGATGTCCACTAGTTGATACTCCGTGTTGACAAAGTAAAGCTCTACTACTCCATTCTCAACTTGCTCTTTTATGAAGTGGAATCTGATGTCTATATGCTTTGATCGAGAATGTTGAACGTTGTTGCAGCATAAGGCAATAGCGCTTTTGTTATCACAGTACATTGGGATTTTATTGAATCCAAGGCCATAGTCGGTAAGCTATGATCTCATCCAAAGCATTTGAGCACAACAGCCAGACATAGCAATATATTCAGCTTCCGTACTAGATATCGCAGCGCTTTTCTACCTTTGTAATGACCAGCTGACAAGTCTGTCTCCCAATAATTGCATACTTCCAGATGCACTTCATCTAGTATCTTGGAAACCCGCGTGATCAGCGTCTGCATAAGCTGTTAGAGCAATAGAAGAATCCTTTAGACACTAAAGTCCTCGATTAACGGTACCTCTTAGGTATTTAAAGATTCTTTTTACATCATGAAGGTGCTTTTCGGTGAGCTTTGCTTGATACCGGACACACATGCATACAGCAAATGTTAGGTTCGGTTTACTGTCTGTAAGATACATAAGGGTGCCAATCATTCCACGATAGTGTATAGGATCTACAGCTTTCCCTTGTGTATCTTCATCCAGTTTAGATTTCTCCACCATGGGAGTATTCACGGGGTCACTAGATTCCATACCGTATTTTTTCAAAGATTTGAGAGAATATTTAGACTGGTTTATAAAGATGCCTCTAGGACTTTGTGAAATCTGTAGTCCTAAGAAAAATGATATTTTGCCTATCATCGACATCTTAAACTGAGAGCACATTATTTTGGAAAATTGGTCACATAATTCAGGTGTAATAGACGCAAATATTATATCATCAACGTAGATTTGTACCAGGAGAAGATCTTTTCCTTGTCTTATTATGAATAATGTGGGATCCACGGTTCCTTTAGAGAATTCTTGAGAAAGTAGAAACTTCAACAACAGATCGTACCATGCGCGAGGAGCTTGTTTCAACCAATAAAGATCCTTCTTAAGCTTATACACATGATTCGGATTGTCTTGATCTACAAACCTTTCTGGTTGACTGACATAAACTTCTTCGCGCAGAATGCCGTTCAAGAAAGCCCTCTTTACATCCATTTGGTAGACAACCATATTCATGTAGGCAGCATATGCGAGTAAAATTCGAATAGCATCAAGTCTAGCCACTAGAGCAAAGGATTCCTCAAAATCAATTCCCTCTTCTTGACGATAACAACGAGCAACCAAACGAGCCTTGTTCTTTAGAATTCCTCCTAATTGATCAAGTTTCACCTTGTAGATCTATTTTAAAGTAATAACTATCACTTAATCTGGACGAGGAACGAGTTCCCAAACTTCAAGACGCTCAAATGCATTCAGCTCCTCTTGCATTGCTTTAATCCAACATGATTGAGTTAATGTGTCTTTATAAGTCTTTGGTTTAACTGATGAGAGAAAGGCATCGTAGTAACAAAATAAGGCTTGTTCATGAAGTTGGAGTCTTATGGAAACAGGTCTTTCGGGTTCACCGATGATGTTGTCTAAAGGATTATACTTGGTCTATTTGGTAACGTGTTCTAAGTAAGGAGCAGCAGATTGTATGACAGTAGAAATAACATCCAAAGAAAAAGATGCTTCAGACTCATTTTCTAGAATGTGAATACTAAAGAACAGATCGTTATTCATGTGTGCAACATCTAAGTCATGATTGTCTTTTTCAACATCGTTAGGAATGATAGGAGGTTAAGTTTTGTGTGTTATTTGAGAGTTACTAGGTGATGGTGCATCTTGGTTAACTGTTGTTAAGGAAGGTGAACCAGTTGATATAGCGGATTCTGGAATAACTACTTCAGCAATTAGAGCAATGACTTCAGGAGCTGGGCAATCAACACTAGGTGGAGGAGTGGGTAATTCATCAAATAGCGATTGAAACAAATTATCCTAATCAGTTCTTAAAGGTGGTACAAATGGTATTGAAGGAGGAAGGTTTTGCACGAGTCCTAAACTGATTATTATAGGAGTCATTTCATGAAGCGCGGGTCCTGAACTGTTGTGTTCAGACGCCATCGCAGTAAGTTTATCAAAGTCTACATGAATTGTTTTGATAATACGTTTGGTACGTCGGTTGTAAATTCGGAATGCTTTCTTTATGGGTGCATAGCCAATGAAAATACCAATATTAGCCTTTAGTTGTAACTTACCCAAGTTCTCACTATCATTTGTCAGATAGCAGAGTGCACCAAATACATAGAAGAACGATAAGTCAGGAAGTTTTTCATGTAAAAGCTCATATGGTGTTTTGCCGTGACGAAGACGTACGATGGAACGATTTTAGTTGTAGCATGCGGTAGCAACTGCTTCTGCCCATAAGAATAACGAAGCTTTTGCATAAATCAACATTGTGCGAGCAACTTCAATTAGCGTACGATTACGTCTTTCAACGACACCATTTTGCTGTGGAGAGCGAGCAACAGATGTTTCATGAGAGATGCCAACCTTCTCATAATATTCACGCAAAGTTTGATTAACAAATTCAGTTTCATTATCTGTTCTGATTTGTCGGACAGGTACTTTAAGCCGCACTTGAATCATCTAGAGAAACTTGATTATGAAATCTAGAGCTTCATATTTTGACTTTAAGCACTTAACCCATGTAAATCGAGAGTAATCATCGACAATGACGAGGATGTACTTATTTCCATTAACACTTGCGACACGCATTGGTCCACAAAGATCCATGTGCAAAAGATAGAGTTTTTCTTGGTTGGTGTCTTCAGATTTAGGTTTGTGGGGTTTCTTCTTGCTTTTGCCCATTGCACATGCAGAACACAGATGGTCCTTTTTAAACTTTAGCTTAGGGAGACCTCGAACAAGACCATGTCTAGCTAAATGGTTGATTGCACCAAAGTTCAGATGAGACAGATGTCGGTGCCATAGCCAGGACTTAGTCTTTGAGGCCTTTGACAAGAGACATATAGGAGAGGACGCCATCATATCTCCAAGAGACAGAGTATACAGATTGTTGCCTCGAGATCCAGTCAATAGATCAACACCTTCTAGATTACGAATGAAGCAGGTGTGTTGACGAAAAGCAACTTCAAGGTTCGAATCACAAAATTGCCCAACGGAGAATAAGTTGTGTCCAAGTCCTTCTACATAGTAAACCCTTGATATCGTAACATTCCCAATATGATAATCACCATATTCCAATATCTTTTCCACGTGATCATTTCCGAATTTGACTATACCTAAAAAATTATTGACGAAATTGGTGAGCTAAGAGTGATCTTCGGTCATATGCTTGGAGCAGCCATAGTACAAATACCAGAGAACAATTTGGACGACCTGCATTCATCAAGAGAGGAAGATGGAACATCGGAAACTATGGATGCCTAAGATTGACTGGGTTCCTTATTGTTAGTAGATACAAATTTAAGAACCTTAGATTTGCTAACAGGAACATTAGTTTTAGATTTCCTAGGTTTCTGTGAGTAAACCAATGTTACGGCAGGTTTAGATGTTTCATTATCTAGAGCAGTTGGTTTCCTAAGGGGAACTTCAGTAGTTATGTAAATCCTAGTTAAAGGGCACGTATTTCCTACTATAGTGAAGGTTCGACCAGTAGGTCTCCAGATATATCCAATATTTGTAAACACCTTTCCTGTTGGTTTCTAAACTTTTCTCTTTGAATTTTTCTTAGCAGATTTAGATTTTACACGAGCATTCACATTATTGATAAAATCAAGAACATACAAATCATGATTATCAGAAAGCATGCAACCATTACACTTAACACATTTAAGTTCAGAATTCGCATTAAGCTTGGAATGTTGCACATTAGCAGTTTCTTTAGGTGCAACAACACAGTCTTTATTTTTCAAACTAGATTTAACTTTCCTATGGTGGGCTTCTACTTTATTCTTCTGAGTACTACTTGGTGTTTGCTGAATCTTATCTTACTTTGTATTGCTTAAAGACTGTGATCTGCTAGCACTAGTAGATGGTTTTACTCATATAGAAGACAACATAGGTTTGTTAGAAACAAAGTTCGTTGAAGAAGAGGTTTTTGTGTTTGTGTTTCCTGGAGATATGACGGGCTTAGTGAATCTAACTCTTTTTTCCTTGTTCTTTGGGGTCACAGCCATTAATTTTCTATCAGCATTGTTTATACTAGGGCAGGTTTGATAAATGTTTGTAAGCAACTCCTGAATTCGTTTAGTATATCTACAGGCAGATTCTAAGGAATGATCTAGTGGATAACTTGATTTAACATGTTCAACTAGGTCCCTAAGAACTGCAACTTCTTCTTGAGTGTGCTTAATATAGACAGAGTGAGCTGTCCTAGGATTCAATAATTTAGGGGTTATTGGTTCCACATCAATCTTAAACATCTTTGGATCAATAGTGTGTTTCATAACAGCATTATCAACTACAGCTTTTCTTTTAAGTTTCCTTAATTCATTCTTGAGAGTTGTAATGACCAAAACTTTTTCCTGAAGACTGGCATTTAAATTAGAGATTTCCACAGACTTTAGATTGACTTGATTAATTAACACATCACATTACTCTTTTGATCGAATACGTGCTGGTTTAATCGAGTCATAAAGTTGCTTATAGGTCTGTTTTAAATGCTCATTCTCAGCAATAAGCTTTGACACCCTATGATCCAATTCAATATTTATCGTTTCAATATCCTCTAAGTCCTTTTTAATCTTATCCTCATTCATTTTTCCACTTAGAGATTTAATTCTCTCTTTCAACTTTATTATGACCGTGTCTTTCTCTTGGGACTGAGCTTTTAATTCATTTAATTCAAACAATTGATCAAAACTTAGAGCATTTTGATTTGAAACAGAATTATCCCTTTGAAAAATTTCCTGATTAATTTGAGAATCAACTTCTAAAGAGATGCAATGTTTTTCAAGAGTGGTAAAACTTTTGAACAATTTATCGTAAATCTCTTTTTCAACGAAATCCTTTTTGTTCTCAAGTTTGAGATACTTTTCACATTCATGCATATTTACAAAAGCAATATCCACAGAAGAATTCATAATTATGTTCACCATATCTTTGTTAATGACTTGTTTCAAGAGTCGTTCATTTTTGTTCAAAACTTAATTCATTTTAACTTCAAATGTTTTTGACTCTAAACAATGTTGTTCCACAGCCTGTTCCATTTGATGAAAGACATTTTGGACTTTAGAAAGTTCATCAATCAAATATTGATCGAATGTATTAAATAAGTCCGTCAGAGCTTTTACAAATAGAATTATTTCATCCTTAAAACAAGCTTTTGTATGTTTGAACCCCTATGACCCCTCAGTGATGGCTGTGGCCGTGGTTCTTTCTTTGACAACCACGTCAAAACCAGCAAGATGGTGTTTAAGTTTGTTCAAACTCGTATTAACCATGATGACTTTAGGAAGTTCTTTTGGAATCTCAACTTTGGTGGGTCTACTAGAAAGAGTGGGTTTTGGAGAATTCATAGAATTCTGAGACCAAAAGGCTTGTTCAGCAGATAATTCAGTTTATGGAACAAACCGTGTTTCAAAATCTTTATAAAGTTTATTAAGAGCAGCATAATCGATTGGTGTGGTATCAATTTGTTTAATCTTTTCTTGCATCATATTATCCTTATGTTTTAAAAGCATTTTTGAACGACTCTCTTCAGCAAGTGTTAAGATCTCTTCTGAGTCAGGGATCACAATAGGATTGGTTTTCTGAATTATATCACCAACATATAGCATAGGTTCCAACTGCTGAGCTTTCTTCAGATAGAAAGTATTTTGAAAACCTAAAGCTTGTTTAGTGGTATTATCAAAGAAAAACTGAGGTTTCGTCAACATATGAACAGTTTGTGCAGATTGATCTCTTTTAAAAATGATATTATTTAGGTGTTTGATCTGCTTTTCTAAGGCTATTTACCTATCAAGGATTCTAGATTCTTCTTTCTTAAAATAATTTTTGAGAAGTGTAACCATTTGCAATAAAGATTCCTTTTCTTTTTAATGTTCTGAAAGAGTTCATTTAAGATGATTAATCTCTACATACTGTGCACATGAATCTGAAATGTTATCTTGACTCTTTAAATCAACGTTTTGTCCTTCTTTCAACACTTTGACTTGTTCCTTATATCTTTCAAGCTCAGCAGTTAAAGTATCATTGACACTTTTATTTTCCAGATTCATCTTGGTACATTGAACTACTTGGGTTTTTAGTTGTTCAATCACAGATAATATCAGTGCATCTTGTTGTGCAGAAGAGTTAGAATTCTGAACAGCTGCCTGTTGTGATTCAATCACATACTGAGAATAAGGAATGATATTGCTATCACTGGTTATTTCAGTCTCTGAATGGTTCACAACATTCGACTGTTCAGAAGACTGCATCGCCTGCACAACTTGATTAATCATATTGTTATTCACATTATCATGATTGTGTACCTCAGCGAGAGCATCTGAACCATAATGAGATACTTGCATGCCTTTAGTAATTCTACGGGCCGGGCTCGGGTTTACTTGGGCTTTCGCACGATACACGTGACCGATTAGATTACAAATAAGAGCCCGTTTACCCGTCTAGCCTATTACAACGTATATTAATTTAGTGACCGAGACCTAATATAGTTATGAACGAACTTCCATTGTTCGACTTAATATTTTGAGGCTAACAATTCGCCATGAGAGAAACTTTGGCCGTGTTGAGTTCATCACAATCAGAGTCATATGCATCCAAATCATCATCTTGATAAGCAGCATTGTGAGTAATGACAGTCTGTGTGTCTTGACCTTCTACAATTCCTGGATCTGCCAAAAATGCTAGATCCTCCTCATGTAGAATTTGACTATTTGCTTGAGCTTGTACCAGCAACACTTTATCCTTAAAACACGTATCATCCCATTTTCTCTTTGGTTTAGTGCACTGTTTGGACATGTGTCCTTCCCTTTTGCAGTTGTAACAAATAATAGTCTTTTGTTTCCCAGAATTGCTTCTACTTTCTCCTGGAGTGTAGGTCCTTGTAGTACCCGCAGCAAAAGAAGTTTGTCTCCCTTGAATTGGTTATAAGGTCACTCTCCCATCATTAATGGTAGCTTGTTGCCTAGGGTTTGACGAATTCCTCAGCTGATTATTGGTAGTGGGGTAGCGGGAATTGACAACAACAGTCAAGAAAGACATCATGTGATTGATGCATCAATGGGATCATTACCTTTCTGGAACACTTGAACAATTAGATCTGAGTCTGGTTGGGAAAATTCAGGTTGTTGGTTAACTGTGGGAGCATATTCCAATTGAGGGATGGATGATGATGGAGAATAAACGTTATGGTGAACAGATGAATGATAATCGTTGGATGGATAAGTGATTGAAAGAGGTGTTGATGATTCATGAGTTGAGTATTGTTGAGACCGATAAGGTGATCCATACTGTGAAGACTGATATGGTGAAACTTGTGGTTGAAATTGAGTGTTTTGGTATGAGTTTTGATGAGTTTGATAAGGAGACTGGGTCATCTGATGGGTTGCAACCAAAGCAAGCGGATCTGAGTTGCGTTCATGCATTAAACGAACCTTATTTGCATGAAATTCATGTTGTCCTAAGTAAGCATGAAGCTAATCTATGTTAGTTGTGTGCAAAACCCGAACCAGTTTGACATCTGACACAAATTTGCTCCACTCGGGAGGAAGAGTATTTAAAAACTTGGTGTTCACTTGAAATTGTTCCAGTTTTATATTGTAGATGTTCATGTCATTGAGTAGAAGTGAAAATCTCAAGTAGAAATCACATAGTGTTTCCCCCTTCTTATAAGCAAACTTATCGAATTCATCATAAAGCTTACACTCTCTTTCCTGTTTCGTCAATGAAGTTCCTTGCATGAGAAGTTGAATTCTTTCCCAAAGTTCCTTGGCGACTTTATGATTGCTAACTAATGCATAGACCTCAGGTGGTAGTCCTTAGAGAATGATATTTGTTGCCTTGATATCACAATCAGCTTGAATTGCTTCCGTAGCAGATAATTCAGTATATTTCTTTGGTCTAGTCACTCCATTCTCCTCAATTGAAGGCCAAATGAGTGGACCATTCTCAATGGATTCAAGGATAATTCGTCCATGTTGTCTATTCATCATGTATAGCTCCATTCTGCTTTTCCAAGAATCGTACATATCCTTTTCTAACATAGGTGGACGATTGTCAGCACCTGAAAGAATCGCTTTGTCAGCAAGAGTCGTCATTGAAAAATTTGTGTGTTAAAAGATTACTGTTCGATCGAACGGTGGTAGAAAGAATTTTTGTTTAATTAAGTTGTCTTTTTAGTGTTTTAATTCTTTAAACTACACGGCATTTTAAAATTCTTGACAAAATCAGGAAAAACAAGTTCATGTTTCACGGGATTTTACAAGTCAAAGAAATAAACCGTATAATTTAGAAAAATTGAGTTATTCGGTTTGGGTTGTTCGGCACAGTGTTAAATCAGTTGTTTTTGACACGTGAGTGTTTCGACTCAGTTGTTCGACACGTGTTGTTCGACACGAGTTGTGTTCAGCTCAGTTGTTTTCGACAATAGTTTTTTTTCGACACGAGTTGTGTCGTCTCAGTGTTCGACACGAGTTGTTGACTCAACAGGACACGAGACTTAAAACTTTTTTTTAGACACAAATGACACATTTTTAATGGTTGTTTTTTTAAAAAATTCTTTATACAACTAGTGTTTACATAAAGCCTATAGGAACAAGACAATATAAAAAAACTTTTTAGGTTTTTTTTTTTTTTTTTTTTTTTTTTTTTTTTTTTTTTTTTTTTTCTTTTTTTTTTTTAAAAAAAAAAAAAAAAAAAAAAAAAAAAAAAAAAAAAAAAAAAAAAAAAAAAAACAAAAAAAAAAAGCGAAAAATTTTTAAAATCAAGATTTTGTTCTTCTTATAAGGTTGTTTTTGAACACAAAAAGTAGTATTCAATAATATTTTTTCTTGATTCTAAGCTTGTACACCTATATCCACGGATACTAGATCAAATTTACCAAGGTAAATGATCTTTTAATGTACACAAATAACTTCGAAAAACAAGAAAAATAAAGAGAAAGGAAGATTTTTGCAAGAAACACACGAACTAAAAAAGATAAACACAAAAACTAAACACACCACTCCATGGCTCTGATACCAATTGAAAATAATGAGTAATCTTTAACAACAAGAACTAGAGAGAGAAAGTGGGAAGGAATGATGTATTTTAATGAGAGAAAGTAAGAGAAAGAAAATGCATTACTATGTGAAAAAAAGGCATGGAGATGTGTATAAATACTTTTACATGGCACGTGGGCTGGGACTTGCATGGGTTTATCCATGGGCCTTAGCTAACTAACTATGTAAGTTTCCAACAATTACTTAACGAGCTAACGACTGTTATCTATGGAAGTGACCGACACTTTCGTGTTCCTAACAGTCCGTTTTTGTACGTTTCTTAAGCGTTTTCGTCCGTTTTTGTACATTTTTAACGCTTTCATACGTTTCTTCACTTTTTTTGTTTTGTCCGTTTTTTAAAGATTTTTAACATTTTCATCCGTTTTTGTACGTATTCATATGTTTTTATGTTTTCGTACATTTTCATACATTTTGCACATTTTCGTCCGTTTTGTATGTTTGTGCACATTTTATATGTTTTCATTCGTTTTCATCTTTTTCGTATGACTTTTTACGTTTTTGAAAGTTTTTGTAATTTTTATCCGTACAAAAACGTATAAAACATACAAGAACATACAAAATCGTACAAAAACAGACGAAAACTAAACGTACTATAACGTATTAAAACGTACACAAACGGATGAAATCGTATAAAAATGGATTAAAACGTATAAAAACGGATAAAAACATATAAAAACGAATACAAACGGATGAAAATGTTTAAGACGTCAAAAACCTTTAAAAACGTACAATAAGGGACGAAAACGTATAAAAAAGATAAAAAGGATAAAAACGGATGAAAAATAATAAAAACGAATGAAAACGGATAAAAATGTATAAAAACGGATAAAAACGAATGAAAGCGGATGTAAATATATAAAAACAGATAGATGCATATAAGATGGATGAAAGCGTATAAAAACGGATGAAACGGACGAAAACATATAAAAACGGAAAACGTTTAAAAACGAATTCAAATTGATGAAAACGTATAAAAACGGATAAATACGTATAAAAACGGTATAAAACGTATGAAAACATACAAATATCAAATATGAAAAAAAGTTGACTATGAAAGGAAAAATAATTGAAAATAGCTTTATCTAAACATTTTTTCATTAAAAAAAAGAAAAAATATAACTCTATCTAAACGAGTTTTTAAAATTCTTAACTCTTCTTCAGAGAAAAAAAATCATTCTCTTCTCTAAGAATTTAGAAACGAAAAAACAGGAAAATATTTCATTAATTAAACGCCCCTTTAGAGTTTCACAAAGAACACATATAATAATGACATCATATGATAAACGGAGTAATTAGGGTCTATTTAGGATGAAGATAAAGATAGGGGAAAGTATAAATTGAAAATGTTCTTAAGATAAACAAAGGGAAAAGTGTGGTGTTCAAAATTTTGATGAAATGGAAACCCCTTGATTTATAAAAACCTGTCTGTAATAATTACTTGATACAAACCGGGTTCCCAAGAAGAAACAGGTCTCTATATTTGTAAAGATGGACCCAACTTTTAAAACTTTTAAAAAATAATCGGAGTTCATTTTATTTTTTCTTCTAAAATGGGTATCAACCTTTAAATGGGTATCGATAATATTTTTAGACCATTTTTTTAAAAGGGTCTTCATAATAAAAGGGTCTCGATACCAAATATGTAGTAATGAGTGAGAAGAAAACTTAAATGAAAAAATAAAGATAATTATAACCACATATTTGAGATGCATCGAATTGAATTAGATTGATGCATCTCTATTCATTTAGATGCACCACAATTAGTTTCGAAAGTGATGTTGGAGTGAAACGATGCAAAGTAGTACTAGCAACACGTTTATAGGATTCATATTACTTCATGAAATGTATCTAATATATGTATATGCATATAAATTTGAGCTTGAAAATGTATTAGGATACATTTAAAAAATTAGAGATGCATCTAATCTTAACTACTTATAAAGGAAATTTGAGAAAATCTTGAAAGTGAAATGTGGAAAAGTGAAAAGTGAAAACTTAATCAATTTATGGAATGTGTTAATCTATTGAAAACTTGAAACTATTTTCGGTAAACTTGAATCATACAGCTTGCAAACGGTTGTAATTCATTCTCATCCCCCATTTCTCTCTCTCTAAAAACACACACCAAACTTCTCTCTTAAAAAATAAAACCCCTAGTATCCGACCACCACCCCAGCCGACCACCAGCACGAACTGACAATCACCATGAGCTGACCACTATAAACGGTATGAGGGTTTCTCTTACTTTTTAATAGATTTATAGTTTTTATATCTAGATTTATTTTTTTTAGATTCATAGTTTTAAATGCATATCAAAGTTCTTACTATTTTTTGCGTTTTTTACCAGCCGCATACTTGGCCGAAAAAATCATACTCGCCGGAAAAAGGTTCGCCGGAAATGGTTCCCGCTGCTACACCGGATTGCTACTGCCGCTGTCGTATCTCAGCACCGCCGCACCTCACAACCATCGTATCTCACTGGCATAGAAACCAAGGACCACCAAGTTTTGAGGTATTTTTTGTGTTTGATAGGTCTATTGATTTTATTTGTAGATTTGAAATTTATAAATTTTTTGGTCATTTTTTTTACAGCCACCACTAGCTGTCACCGCCGTCGCCACGGTGTTTCGCCGAAAAAGCATTCTGACGCCGTTAAACTTATTGTGTTGCCGGTAGGGCTGTAAACGAACTGAACGTTCAATGAACATTTCATGAACTGTTCGGTAAAAAGTTCGTTTATGTTCCTTTATTTATTAATTGAACGAACATGAACAACATTTTACGTTCGTTTAGTTAAATGAACGAACATGAACAAAAGGCTTGTCCATTTATTTATGTTCGTGAACCTCCGATTATTCATTCGTTTATGATCGTATATATGTTTATGTTCGTCTATCGTATCTTTTTATTATATAGTTTATATTGATTTACTTAAACAAAACAACACTTATAAAACACAATATTGTGTATATATTTGTAAATTTTATGTTTATTTATGTTCGTTCGTTTATGTTCGTTTATTTATGTTCGTTTAGTGTCTTAATGAATGAACATAAACGAACATGAATAACATTATTTCTTAATAAACGAACATGAACAAGAAAATTCGTTCGTTTAAGCGATCGTGTTCGTTTATTTGTCCGGCTAAAATTAAATGAACGGACATGAACAAGCCTTCGTCCGTGTTCGTCCGGTTCGTTTACAGCCCTAGTTGCCGGAAAATACTGATGCCACCACTTTATATGTAAGCTTTATTTTTATTGTTGTTAAAATAATTAGATATCAGCAAGTAGGTACCTCTACTACTTTATTTTCACACATTGTTTCAGGTGATAGTTGATGGTACACATGCTCTTCATGCGAGACTACGCTCGTTGCTAGATATTCGTGTTACAGTGGTAATTATTTATGATGTCATTAGTTTTGTCATAATTTGCAACTAATGAGTATAATACTAATACATGTGTAAAATAACGATTTCGTATCAGGTCGGTGATGTTCAATTTAGTCTACTTTCTAAAGTGCAATATGATATTGGAGATTCATGTTCGTTGGACAATCTAATTGATTGCATTTTCTCGTTGTTTAGAAAGCATATCGAGCCAGAACTTCACCATGCACAGGTAGGACATTTAAGGTTCCAACCTCATTTTATATCTTCTTATTTTCCTGAGAAAATTTTGCTTTTTGCATATTAGAATTAACAACAGTTTTGGTGCATCATTTAGAGATTCAATATACAAACTCAAATGCAAAAGTGAGGTCCGCCTTCTTCTGTAACCTCTATTTAGTTTGTTTTATTGCTTAACCCACTAATAAGCTAAACTCTTGTATCAGTCAGAAAGTGAACAACCAGTCTACTCTTTTCTAAAGAATGAAGCACAAATCGATAAGTGAGCCATCAAGTCTATACACTTTCTTTCTCATGAGATCATGATAGAGTCTTGCTAATAAGTATGCTTAAATAATCATTTCATTTTTATCAAGATGTATTTAAGGCCTCCATCCGCAAGTGAAGAAGAACGATTAATGACTGGATTAAGGTGACCAAAGAATTGTTAACAAACACTTCATTATTCGGCCAAATGCTGAGTTTGAGGTGTGTATGCATCTTAATTTGAGTTTGATATTTTTTATTATGTTTCTTTTTCTTTTTCATTCATTTTGTATGTATAAGCGTAACAAGTCAGAAGAATGACACTTGGTGGTTTACTGGATTTAGGGTACAACGTTGTTGTGAGTACACCTCTCGAGACTATCGACACCCTTTCTGAAACATGCGTATTCCTCAGGGACAAAGATCGAAAAGTATGTTCTTGACCCTTCTGTCGTCTCCTATTTTCATTTAGTCCTTTCACACTGATATCATACATTTACTTTTTGCGCAGATGGTCGAAGTAGAGGTAGCAAGGCTGGTCCTTACTGGGCCATGGCTCACTAAGTCGTATCTTAAAATGATTCTTGATAGCCAAGGTAGCCTTTTAATAGTTTCTTCTTGTTTTATCTTACTCTCTTGAAATAATATTCAAGACTTACTATAATATATTATGATGCCTTTTAATTGATTTATGTAACTTACAGGTGTTCCGCGCCTTAATACGCCTCTTCCATTGGCCTCCAGATCTTCGGTTACGCATAAAGAACCACTGCTTGTTGCTCTAAAGCCACTTCGTATACGTTCAGACCTTGTGAACCGGGACGATGACATATCTCAACCATGGACTCGATCACCCACGAAATCCAAGATGGACCCAGTCTTAGCCCTATGGCGATTCATTTCATCAGATTGTTTGGTTGTGGACTAGTCATCCATTGGTATGTATATTTTACCAAAAATGTGAATGACATAGTTTGTCACTTTGTCATTTAATATGTCATCATATGTATCGGTTCCTCTCATCATGCACATACAGATCCTTCTTCTTTTAGGGATACAGTGCAATTTGCTCTAATGCCTGATTCTTTTGATCTTGACAGGGGACTAGTTCTTGTTGTTCAAGCTATCCAAGTAAGCTTTATGATTTTTGGATTGTGCCAATTTCTATAGGTTGTGTTTAATTCTCAAACATGTCAAAAATAATTTTTTAGCTAAAATGGGAACTTGTCAATTGGGTCGAACAGATTGAAACTTTGAAAGTTGTTCAAGTCTCTCTTTAATGCATACAACCTCTAAAGTCTTTCATTTTTTCTCCATAGGTTTAGTTTGTTATTGTTGTTATATTGGTTTGTACTTATAAATCATAATCAACAGTTAACACATTAATTGTACATAAACATTAACTAGGATGGGGAGTATTTGATGATCAGCTAGACACTGATTGTTTTGACTTGTATTAAATCTGACATGTATTAACCTGAGTCCGTTTTGAGTATATCCAAATAATATATGAAAAATAGATAAGAAAAAATCTATACACCTTATAAAGAGAATTTGGAAAATTCTTGAATGTTCAACATCAAGGTTGAAAACTTGAAAATTGAATCTATCTTTCCTAATATTGAAAATTGAATCTATTTCCGGTAATCTTTTGAAGGCTTGAATATATTTTCAGTAATGTTGAAATGTGTATCACACAACTTGCACCACGCATCTCTCTTTAAAAAACACACACCAAACCTTTCTAATATCCAACCACGACCCCAACCCACCACCACCACTATGCACAAGAGTCAACCACTACCCCCAGCCGACCACCACTACGAGCTGACCATCACCATGAGCCGACCACCATAAATGGTATGAGGTTTTCTCTTACTTTTTAATAGATATATAGTTTTTATATCTTAATCTATTGTTTTTTAGATTCATAGTTTTTAAATGTAGATCAAGTTCTTACTAATTTTTTTGCGTTTTTTTTAACAGCCGCATACTTCGTCGGAAAAATCATACTCACCGGAAAAAGTTGAAGGCTTGAAAGTACTTTAGGAAATGTAGCAATGGGATCCATACTTTAGGAAATGTTTAAACGGAAAATTAAAATTTGCAAGGTATATGAGAAAATTACCAAATTTTATTGCAAGGTCTGACTTTACATGGCTGAAATATGCAAGGTCTAATGCAAGGTCTGATTCATTCCAAAATTAACCAACTTGTATTGCAAGGTCTGACTTTACACGGCTGGAATATGCAAGGTCTGATTCATTCCTAATTTACACGATGCAAGGTCTGATAATGCAAGGTATGATTCATTCCAAATTTACATAGCTGGAAATGATAATCAACCATAATGTGAAGTTGAAACTTATGAAACTATATACGGCAAGGGTCTTTTCCATTGCCAATATAAACAACCATAATGTGTTAATTCATTTCATAAGTCACCTTAATTATCTTTGTTTAACTCAGCATAAAAGAAAGTGAATCAACGTCATTAGTTTCTGTTTTCATTACTTATATTCATGTTTGCATGTTTTCATTGCTTATATGTGATAATCCTATTAGTTAGCTTGTCAAAAGTAGTGCATCTTTTGTTTTCCAAAATTGTTATTGTTTTACAAATATTCTAAATTTTGTTTCAAAATTTAACTGTCGCCACTTTTGAATCTTCATCATGCTCTTTGATGAACACCGAGTGTTCCATTAAATGCCTTTTTGAATGTAGGTTGAAATATGAGGTTTTGATGAAAATAAAATGATAATACTATAAACATCTCATCAGAATTATGTTTTGTAGTTATATTGTCACGGATGAATGGGTCTCAAGAAAATTCTCATGACACAGTGTTGTTTGAAGTTAATGCATGTACCATAATTCGGTGCAAGAGTTGTTGCTGTTACTTTTTATGGTTGCAACAGAACTACAACCAAAAAGCCATCATGGTTAGATTTATTTTGTGTACAAACATCTCTTAAGGCTTGGCATTGCTCATGTTTTTTTTACTGTTTCGCTGACATCGTATAGAAAGATTAGTTTACAATAAACTTCTGTTAAAAATAACTTTCAAGAGCCATTAAACATGAAGCTATCATTTGTGATTTTATAACTAGCAATGATGATACATGGAAATCTTCTACTAATATTGTAAAGGCTTGCCACTCCTTATTTTTACTTTGAATTTGTAATATGTCTTCCGTTGCTTATCTGTAGTACAAATGGTTGTTATATTTTCTCTTCTTTACAGAACCTTGATATGTTGTTTTATTGCAGGTATCTATTTATATTATTGGAGGATGACCCGCAAAGTTAGACAAGGTAATGTGGCCTTCTTTTATTTTTTATCATATACTTAAGGTGAGAATTAACTCATTTAGTAGTGCAGTCCTTGCTGTCTACCTGCTATGAAACATAGAGGAGCGTGATCAAGGACACATATCCAAAGCATGTCTTTTATGATCTGTTTTGTGGCATGGTTATGTCCTAGGAGGAAGAATCTGGTACAATTTTCACTTTTTGTATGCGAATAAATATGTTTGACTTAATCTTTTCTGAAGGACATGCACATGTAAGTTATGAAAAAAAGGCAAAATTATGGTTTGCTTAACAATTTCACTAAACCATGTTACTTATTTTTGCAATCTGCCTTTTTGATTTAAATATAAAAGTGTTTGTGCTTTGAAAAATCTAGAAGTAATATGTTTGACTTATCCTTTTCGAAATGACATGCACCTTGATGTCACTATTAGGTAGAACAATGGTATGCTTATGTAGAAACAATGGTTCATTTTACATGTTTAGCAGAACTCTTTCTTCAAGGATCTGGTGAGTTTGGAATTGTTTTTGTTAACCTGATTATCTTTTATGGTGATACATGTGGGAAGCTAAGAAGTCATTTAAATCTGTTCCTGAGTTTTAATTTCATACGCACGGATGTTGTGCTAAGAAGAGAAGAAACAGAAAGGGTGCTCAACATGGGAGGCTGTTTTGGCACTACAGACTACATAGTACTTATACTTTGGTTTCTTCAACATGGAAATTATGGGTGCAAATACAAACATGTTGTTCTATTTACATAATCGAAATAGCTTTAGTGTCACATAGGCATCTAGCATATCATTGTTTTAGGGATATTAAGTACATTTGTGGTCTTTGTGGTTTGGTGCGTTTTCACTTTTGGTCCAAAATTCATAAAAGGTTTGGTTTTGGTCCAAAAACATAGTTTCGTTCCACTTCTAGTCTAATTCCGTAAATTTGGACAAAACTTTTTGGCTTAAAAGTGGAACGAAACTATGTCTTTTGGACCAAAATCAAACATTTTTTGAATTTTAGACCAAAAGTGAAAAACGCATCAAACCACAAGGACCAAAAATGTACTTAACTTTACTGTAAGTCACTGGAGATTGTAAGCTTTGAATTACAACAATTCACGTTGCAAGAGTTTGGATATGAAGGTTGTAGTAGTTTATGAGAAATCAAGGCCTTTCTCAAATTGGTTCCCCTATCCAAACTTAATGAAATTGACTTGGGACACGTGAGGTAGTTAAAAGAACATCAATATCTTCAGATATGCCTGGTTAGTGACGATGAGCTTACCACAATATCACATATCTATTATCGGCCGCTAGAGATTTTCCGTGCGTGTACAGGTATTCACCTAGTTCAAATTAATACATCTCTTCTAATGTATGATTATAGTTATTTTCTGATTCTAAGATTTCTCCTCTTTTGATCATAATTTCAGAAATTGATACATATTCATAAATGCGAGGTTTGCAATAATAGAACATTGCATCCAAATTTGAGTATATAAAATTTATATTATCGCCCTCTAGTAAAAATTTAACATAATAACATGTAGTGGAAATCTAATTGGGTTGATTTACCTCTCAATAGTAGAGTGAAAACGCAGACAGTTAACTAATCTCCTTCGAAAAACTGTTGTTAGTTCGTTGTAGTTATTTTTTTTATATACTTACTGTTCGCATTTCTAGCTAGTGCCTGTCTAATCTGGCTGTGATAACTGGGTGGATAGTTTATAACACTCAACAAACCATTACTTTGAATCGTGATGGGGGTTAGCTTGACCTTACTAAGAGTATTAGATAATAGCGAGTTATTTAAGTTATTTGTACTTATCTTACTCCTCTATTTTAGGAGTTTATTGTTGTATCATCTGATTATATATATTGAATACAACACACGATCAATGTGTGGTTAATTTAATACCTCTTATATGGTATCAGCCTAAAAATTCTCCTCCCTCAAAACCCTAAACACCACTGTCTTTTCTTCCTTCCTGGTACCTCATCATGGTGTCGTCTTCTTCTTCCTCTAACGAGTTTCCAATGAATACTCTTCTTCATATGATTCCAATTAAATTGGGATCTATCAATTATCTTCTCTGGAAGAATCAAATGCTTCCACTCTTCTCTTATCAAAAACTTACAAATCACATTGATGGCACTCTTGCCCCACCAGCTACGATTTTAGCAGAAGGCCAAACCGTTCCAAATCCAGCCTTTGAAACTTGGAACGATCTTGATCAAAGAGCGGTAATTCTCCTCAACTCCTCCTTAACCGAGGAAGCTGCCGCCGAAATCTTGGGTCTCTCCACCGCTCAAGCCATATGGACCGCATTAAA
>BQNB010068702.1:0-33751 GCA_026074375.1 Tanacetum coccineum
CCTCGTGCTGACGGAACGTTATGTTTGAACAATCGAAGTTGGATTCCGCATTTTGGAGATTTGAGAGCTTTAATTATGCGTGAATCCCATAAGTCAAAGTATTCCATCCATCCTGGATTAGACAAGATGTACCAAGACCTTAAGAAGTTGTATTGGTGGCCCAACATGAAAGCAGAAATTGTCACTATGAGTCCCAAACCGAACAGATCTTTGCAGCCTGCTAAGAGTGATAGCCAACTTGTATAAATACAGTTTGACTATATAGAAACACTGACTATGAATACTAATTGTATATGCCTTTATTTCTATGCTTGCATCACTTAGTTGTTCTCTTTGTGCATCATACAATTTTTTAAGTTTAGCATAAGACTCTTTACACTCATTGACCTGTCATAGCCTTTATGAAGCCCTTCTATACAGAGAATCCTTCAAACTGTTGCTTTAAGATATACTTCTGCATCTTCTTTGATTCGTCATTTCCACCAAATCTGGATTTGATGGCATCCCACATCTCTTTTGCATCAGTCATCTTATGAAATTTAGCAAGATGATCTTCTGGTAAAGCCATAAGCAAAGTGGTCCTAGCTTTTCTTTCTCTTTCTCTGGCTAGGATCTCTTCTGCAGTCCTTGGAGGCAGAACCTTGATTTGACCTTGTGTATCTGTGGTGATTGATACAGGACCATTCCCATTTTGTATAACTTCCCAGATTGGATAGTCTATATGGGCCAAATAATGTTCCATTTTCATGGCCCATATATCGTATTCTCCCTTTTTGAGAATAGGAAGTTTGATGGTTGATACAGTATGAGGAGTTTGTTGTGTTGGTGTTTGTGATGATGATGGTGGTGGTGGAATTTCATCTTGTGAACCAGACATGATTAGTTTTGTAAGATAGAGATTTATAACTGGTTTTTGTTCTTCTTACTCAGAGTTTCTCACAGGCTCTGATACCACTTGTGAGTCCCAAACTGAACAGATCTTTGCAGCCTGCTAAGGGTGATAACCAACTTGTATAAATACAGATTGACTATATAGAAACACTGACTATGAATACTTATTGTATATGCGGAATCTACACAATAGTATTAAGAAGAACAATGAAAAACTAAACTTTGATTTCTATTAATCTGTTAAAGTGATTACAGATTACTAACTATGAGATATGATTGTATGAGATGTATATTGAACTGATATCTCTAACTATGCCATGAGGGTTCCTTTTATAGACCAAGGATAAACCCTAATAGGCTTACAAAACGCATAAAAGATAATACATATCTTTTCCTATAATATCTCATACATATCTCTTAAACGGTACTAACTATTTTCTACTAACGGTACTAACTGACTAAGCAGTACTTAACACTTTGTACTGTCAGTACTAACTATAACTATCGGTACTAAGTATTATCACTAACGATACTAAGTCAGAAATGAATAATTCCCAACACCTGTCACTTTCCCACCTCGTTTACTGTTTACACCACAACAAAACCATCACTTTCCCTGAAACCCCACCCCAAGAAGTCAATGCCATGTTGGCAATCCTACACCATTCTATTGGGCAGAAGACAATGTCAAGAAAATCAAGGGTTTTGATCAAAGGACTTGATGACCAAGAAATTTCAAGGGCTGAGATTACTTTTGGATCTCTCTCACACAACAAACACACCTCAGAACCCCCTCAGTGAACAAGTACATAAACACTTGTTTTCCTTTAATTACTGTCATTTACCTTAATTGTCTTTTAAATACTGTTTTTTAAGCTTTTGTATAAGCTTTTGAACCATTGAAAGCTTATATAAACACTTGTTTTCAATTCTGTCTAAAAATCTAAAAAAATCACAAAAACAGTCACTCCAAATTACCACAGCTTTTGTTGGATGATAAGCTAGCCTTGGAAGAGCTTATAGACCATACTAGCTTGTCTTTGACAAGCTAAAGCTTGTAGATCACTTATTTACCCTGTTTTGAGCAAGGGTTTTATAAGTTTCTATTTTTCAATTTTTGCTTATTACTGTTCATCTGCTTATTGTTGCTTATTTCTTGCTTTTTATTGCTTATTTATGTTCTTTTATGCTTATTTGTCTTTATTTGTTGCTTATATGTCCTTTGTTTGAGTTTTTCTTTAAAACTGTCAATTATTAGCTTATAATCTGTTTATCTTTGTTGCTTATTCTAAGTGCTTATTTGTGGTAGGATTGTGCTTATTTCTGCTGAACAGTCATTGCTTGTCATATGTCCTTTAAGAATTTTGCTTAAAATTTTGAAAATCAAGCTTAAAATTTGATTTTGATATTTAAAGGGGTGTTTGGCATAAGGTGAAAAGTAGGTCAAAAGTGTTTTTAAAACCATTTTGGGTCATTTTGCCATCTTTAACAAGCTTTCTTTAAGCCATTATAAGTTGTCTTTAAGAATTTTTAAGTTTGAATGTTTGTTTTTAAGCTTTGTCTAAAAGTTGTTTAAGACTATGGTGACAGAATGGTTCTTATATAGCTTATTTGACTAAAGATTTTTTAACCAGCTTTTAAGTAGTGTTTTGTGTTGTTATTAGTGTTAGAAAGCAGTAGTAACAAGTTAGTTTAATCTTGCATTTACCAATTTGAGTTCAAGTTAAAAACTGTCAAGCTCTTTTTCAAGTTAAAAAGTCCATTTTTCATTGGAAAGTTTAGATAAGCTAAAATGAGTTTCAGCTTGTGATTTTTCTTGCACAAGCTCTTTGTAGTGTGTAGTTTACCTCTTTCAGCTTATTTTTTAGTCTAGACTTATTTTATCTTATTTTGATTCTGCAAAAAGCCCCTTTTGTCTTTATAAAAAACCAATTCTGCCATCTTTGTTTTAGCTTTTTCCAGCTTATTTTTGAGTTTACAAAAAAGTTGTCTTTTTTAAAGTTGTTTATTTTTGCTAGTTTTACAAGTCTCAAAAAGAAAAATTAAAAAAAATTAATTTCCAAAAAGAGAGGCCACAGGATTCGACCCTGTGACCTCCCCTTTCACACCCACATGTCCCACACAACACACACACTAACCACAACACCAGATAGGGCCATCTGGTCTTAACTCACACAATTTAATACTTGACCCTTTTTACCTAGTTTTGCTTATAACCCCTTTTCAGCTTATTTCGTGCTTATTTCAAAAAGCACTTTTCACAATTTTATTTTTCTTAGATTCTGCACACTTCAAACTACTTTCCATAATTTTTTCAGATTTTTCCCATTATGTTTAGTATTTTTAATTAATTTTTCTTTTTAAAACAGTTTTTAATTCATAAAAAATTATTAAAAAATCAAAAAAATATAATTCTTTTTTTTAAAATTTTCTTTTATCATTTAGCACTTAGGAAAATTAAATTTGCTTTTGTAGGGTCAAAATTTTACAATTTGTTTTTTTAAAGAACGAGATTCGAATCCTATTCTCGTTTTTAGGTTTTCAACTTAATTGCTTTTGTTTTAGGGTTTTATTTATTTGTCTTTGTTTATTATTAGTAGAATTAGGAATCAAAACCAAAAAATCATTGAACCATTCGAAAACGCGATCACGAACGTAAACTCGATTTTCAATTCACGCCTCGACGGGAAACGACCCGGGAGATTGTAGATTTTGCTTTGGTCAAAAGTGATTTCTTTGAATCTTTTGGAATTCTTACTATTGATATTATTGATTTACCCTTATATATTATATATTACTTATTATATATAGTGTGTTCGGGAAACGAATCAAGATCCAAGGGCACCCGACCCGCATACCTTACATTTTGCATCCATGTAATAATCTTCTTATTTCTTTGAAGAAATGGATGATCTTTTCTTGAGGCTTGGGTTCTTCGTCTTGCAATAACTCTTGATGTAGCCATCGTTTCTAAAAAATAATTGGGAGAAATGAAATAAAATGGATACAGAAGAGTGTGTAAATTGTGCATATATATAATGAATTAATTTATTAGATTAATAGTATCTGAGTTTTGATTTGGGTGGTGGTGAGTAAAGATGAAGATCAAGATGGTTGGTGATGATGGATAAAGGTAGAAGATGAAAACATAGAAGTAATAATGGAAGAGATAAGATATGGATCGGGTGTTGGTGTTGAGAATTTTTTTTATTACTATTCATTTATTTATATTTTAAAGAAAAGAGATTAAGTAGTGGAGACAATGACAAATATATCCTCATGTGTGGCACATGAGAGATTTAACGATGGTTAGTGTGAGCCGTTAAAGAGAGGGACTAACGACAGAAAACGTTTCTCATTTAAGGACGGACGGTGCATTTCTTTGGATCAAGGGACTATAGGCTGTGGTCAACGTAAACCGTAAGGACGAATGGTGTAATTTACTCTTTTTTCTTTTAGTTTATGAAAATTTAAAAATACAAAAAGATTTTCTTTTAAAAAAAAGTTTTAGAAAACACAAAAAGATTTTCTTTCATATAGAATTTAGAAAAGACAAAAAGTTTTTCTGCTATATAAAATTTTAGAAAATACAAAAAGATTTTTTTTATATAAAATTTCAGAAAAGACAAAAAGATTTTCTTTTATACCAAATTTATAGAAAATAGAAAAAGAATTTTTGATTTCTATAATGGCTTTCATACATTTTCAGTATGAAACCCAAGCTTAAAAAGATGGCTTGTATACATTTCAATACATAACCCGAGCTTTAAAAAAAAGAAGTGTACGCTTTAGTGCATCTATCTTTGAAAAAGAAGAGAAGTTGTTGGGATTAAAAGACTTTTTGAAGCTGTTTGGAAGTTACTGCTGCTAAGTTAGTGCTGCTGGTATAAAAGTTAATGCTGCTGGTTACAACTGTTGAAAGATTACAACTGCTAAAAGAGTTTCTACTGTCAGAAGGATAAAGACAAGAGAAAGGATAAAGATGAAGATTGTTTATCAAGATTACTTACGGGATAAGTATGAGATATTTTTGTAAAAGATTCGTATAAGTTATTTGTGTAGAAGATCATGATAACTTAGGAAAATATTGTAAGCCTGTTAGGACTCCTTGGTGTATAAAAAGAGGTCCTAGGGTATAGAGTTCTATGTACCAAAATCGTATCAAATCATATCAAAGTTCATAGAGTTTTTCATAGCTTCAAGGTTTTGTAACCCTAACACTATTAAGAGTGTTCGTTTTATATTGAGGCTGAAAGTTTAGTAAACTATTTGTTATTGATCTTGTTTATTACTGTTTCATTGTGAATTCTTCTTAGTAATCAATTGACTAGATATCGCATAGTCTGTTGATATCATAATCAAAGATTCTCTGTCATAGTTGTTTTGGATTTATTAAATACAACTTAAGCTTATATAAGCTAAGCAAGATCTATTATATTGGGATCAACAAGTGGTATCAGAGCTTGAGAGAAGCTTTGAATAAGAAGAAACTTTACTACACACAAGATCTACTTTTTCATGAAGCAATAGAGTCTCAATCTACTCAAACCATCAAGATACCCATACTCCAACCTGGTGAGTATGATCTCTGGAAGATGAGGATGGAGCAGTACCTACAGTGCATTGATTACACTCTATAGGAGATCATAGAAAATGGTAATGCACCCATAGTAACAAAACTTGTTGATGGTAAGGAGACTACTATCCCTCCTACAAGTGTAGAAGAGAAGGCATAAAGAAGGGCAGAATTGAGGGCAAGAAGCACTTTGTTGATGGCCTTACCTAATGAGCATCAATTAAAGTTCAACTCATACAAGGATGCTAAGACATTGATGCAGGCTATTGAGAGCAGATTTGGAGGTAATACTACTACAAAGAAAAATCAAAAAAATCTTCTAAAGCAGCAATATGAAAACTTTGCTGCATCCAGCACAGAAGTGATTGAGCAAACCTATGAAAGGTTTCAAAAGCTAATTAGTCAACTGGAGATGCATGGTAAAGGTATCTCTCAAGAAGACATCAATCAGAAGTTCTTGAGAAGTTTGTCACAAGAATGGACTATGCATACAATTGTGTGGAGGAACAAACCAGAGATTGAGACATTAAGTTTGGATGACCTCTTCAACAATCTGAAGGCCTATGAATCAGAGGTCAAGGGGGCAACTAACTCAACCACTAACTCACACAATGTGGCATTTTTGTCCTCTGGCAACACTAACAATGCATCTAGAGCAGTTAATACTACTCAGGGTGTTAATATTGCTAGCACTCAGGGTGCTGCTGACAGCTCAAAATCTGCTAAAAATTTGAGTAATGCAATGATTTAATCCTTCTTTGCTAGCCAACCATGTATTCCACAACTTGATAATGAAGATCTTTAACAAATCGATCTTGATGATCTAGAAGAGATGGACTTGAGGTGGAACATTACTATGCTAACTATGAGAGTAAAAAGATTCCTGAAGAATACTGGAAGGAAGCTGGACATGACCAAAAAAGAAAGAATTAGGTTTGACAAGTCCAAGGTAGAATGTTTCAATTGTCAAAAGAAAGGACAGTTTGCAAGGGAGTGTAGGGCACCCAGGAATCAAGATAGCAGGAACAAGGAGCCTACCAGAAGGACCATGCCAGTTGAGGCAACTACTTGAAATGCCTTAGTGTCTTAGTATAATGGCTTAGGCTATGATTAGAGTGACCAAGCAGAAGAAAGTCCAACCAATTTTCCTCTCATGGCTTATTCTTCAACAAGTTCAAGTTCTTTTACAAACTCTGAGGTATCTAATGACTCAAATTGTTGTTCATCTTGTTTAGAATGTGTAAAAGATATAAAAGAACAAAATGAACAATTAGTTAAAGACTTAAGAACAGCTAGGACAAGTGATGTCTCTTATAAAACTGGTTTAGAATCTGTAGAAGCTAGACTATTAGTCTTTAAGAAAAATGAGTCTGTGTATGTGGAAGATATAAAACTATTAAAACGTGAAATCTATTTAAGAGATTTAGATATTACAAAGCTTAAAAGGAAGTTGGAGTTGGTTACAAAAGAAAAAGATGAGGTTTAACTTACAATACACAAATTTGAAAATTCATCAAAAAGCCTAAGTAAACTTCTAGACAGACAGATAATGGATAAGTGTAAAATAAGATTAGGGTATAATGTTGTCCCACCTCCCTATACTGGGAATTTTATGCCACTAAACCCAGATTTAGTTTATCCTAGTCTAGATGATTTTGTTGATGTGAATGAGTCTGCTAGTGAGTCTGTAGTTGAAAAGCATACTGTTGAGACTAATGAACCTAAGACTGCTAGGAAAGAAGATGAAGCCCCAATTATTGAGGATTAGGTGTCTGAAAGTGAGGAAGAAGATGTGCATAAGATTAAAACTATTGAGATGTTTAATAAACATAGTTTTGCTAAGATAAACGTTGTTGAGTCTACTAAGCAAGTAAAATCTCCTAGGAACACATTAGTTGATACAAATAGGCAAAACACATCTAGTCCTAGAGGAAACAAGAGAAATTGGCGAGAATGAAAAATAGAAAGAGAGATGTGTGAAACAAAAATAGAAAGAGTGACTTTGTGAGCTAAAAGAATTGAGAGAATTTGTGAGAATGAAAAACCGAAAGAGAGATGTGTGACATAAAAACAGACAGAGTGATTTAGTGAGAAAAAGAATTAAGAGATATAGTGAGAATAAAAACAGAAAGAGAGTTGTGTGATATAAAACCAGATAGAGTGAATTGGTGAGAAAAAGAATTGAGAGATATAGTGAGAATAAAAACCGAAAGAGAGCTTGTGAGAATCAAAATTGATGATGGAAATGCTTTTTGGAATGAAATTGGAGTTAATGCTAGTGACTCAAAGTTAATGCTGATAGGCATACACTTACTACTGCCAGTGTTAGTTAATGCTATTAGGCATAAACTTACTACTGCTGGTTAAGTTAATACTGCCAGGCATAACTTACTACTGCTGGGTCAGTTAATGCTGTTAGGTTTAACTTAGTACTACTAGTTCAAGTTAATGCTGTTGAGGGTGATTTCATAAATACTTCGATTGAGGATTTTTTTTCAATCACTTATTCGATTCAATTCTTTGTTATACCCTCTAATTCATAAACCCTAACTCATTTTCATGTTAATCATCAAAACCCAACATCAAGGCAGCCCTAAGTTCGCAAGTTCCACAACATGGTTGCATTCTAAGATAACCCACTGAAAGTGATTGATTATCGATCAAAATGTAGGATTTTGAACGCACAATCCTATCAAAATATGCGTTCCCAAACCAACTCTACTTCATGTAATTGAGCAATTTAGGACTAAAGCAAAGGTGAAAACTATTAATGGAGAAGTGCAATTTATAAGCCCTAGTGGATAAGAAGAAGGTAACATCACTGAGATAAGTTATAAAAAATAATCTTCAATGTAGGAGATGCCTAAAGAACTGAATGTCTGCCAATTGCTAAAATTTTTGAACAGCTGACACTTCATAGGGGTTATAGAAAATCTTACACAAAAGCTTACATTCTATAAAGCTTTCTTTTCACCTCAATAGAAATTTCTTATCCATACAGTTCTGTAATGCCTTAGTGCTAAGACTACTGCTTGGAACGAATTTAGTAAAACTATGGCCTCTGCTGTCATCTGTCTTGCCACAAACCAAAAATTCAACTTTTCCAAGTACGTTTTTGATAATATGGTGAAGAAGTTGGAGGGTGGGGTTTAATTTCTAATGTATTCAAGGTTTGTGCAAGTGTTCCTGGATAAACAAGTTGAAGGAATGTCCAAACATAAAGAGATTTATGTTATACCTTCTCACACAAAGAAGGTCTTTGCTAACATGAAAAGGCAGGGAAAAGACTTTTCTGGTAGGGACACACCTTTATTTCCAACCATGACTATTCAAGCTCAAGAACAAGTAGGTGAAGGTTCAGAGATACCAACTGATTCCCATCATACACCCACTACTACTCAACCATCAACATCTAAACCTCAGAAGAAACAGTCTAGAAGGAAACAGAGGAAAGACACTGAGGATCCTCAACTTAGTAGTCCTACGGAACCTGTAACTGATGATACTAAAAATGTGGCAAGTGTACCTACACATTCAAATACTGAAACTAAATGAATTGATGGAACTTTGTACCAGCTTATCACAAAGAGTTCTTAACTTAGAGAAAACAAAGACCTCTCAAGCTGCAGAGATTACTGAATTTAAAGATAGGGTTAAGAAGCTGGAAAAGAAAGGAGGGTCAAGAACTCACAAGCTCAGAAGATTATACAAGGTTGGTAGATCTACAAGAGTGGTTTTCTTTGAAGATGAAGGTTTGGGTGCTTAGGAGGATGCATCCAAAAAGGGGAGGAAAATTGATGAAATTGACCAAAATATAGAGGTTACATTAGTTGATAAGACTTAGAGGAGGTATAGTGATAATTTAATGTTTGTTACTGGTGTTCTTGATAATGAACAAGATATGGCAGAGAAAGATGTTGATATGGCTAAAAAGGATGTTAGTATTGTTGATCCAGTTACTACTGCTGGTGAAGTAGTTACTACTGCTAATGTTGTAGTTAGTACTGCTGAAGTTACTACGGACAGTACTACAACAACAACTGTTGATGAATTGACCCTGGCTTCGACTTTAATAGAGATCAAATCTGCAAAACCCAAGGCTAGAGGGGTTATAGTTCAAGAACCAAGTGAATTTACAACAACAACATCACCTTCAAAACCATCACAACTTCCACAAGCTAAAGACAAAGGCAAGGCAAAAATGGTTGAGCCTGAAAATCCTTTAAAGAAGAAAGATCGGATTATGTTTAATAAGGAGGTTGCTCAAAAACTTCAAGCTTAATTAGATGTTGAATTGGAAAAAGAACAGAGGCTTGCAAGACAAACAGAAGAAGATGCAAACATTGCTGAATAGGATGATGTTCAAGCTATGATGGATGCAGATTATGAGTTAGCTGCAAAATTACAGGAAGAAGAGCAAGGAGAATTGACTATTGAAGAAAAGTCAAGATTGTTTGTAGAGCTCATGAATAAAAGGAAGAAGCATTTTGTAAGACTTAGAGCAGAAGAGCAGAGAAGAAAACCACCAACTAAGGCTCAAAAGAGAAATACAATGTCTACTTATGTGAAAAACATGGCTGGATACAAGCACAATTAATTGAAGACCAAAAGCTTTGAGGATATTCAGATGTTATTTGACAAAGAAATGAAAAGGGTAAACATATTTGTAGACATGGATACAGAGTTGGTGAAAGGCAGTGAGACAAGAACAGAAGGAAGTTCTAAAAGAGCAGGAGAAGAACTTGAATCTAAAAATTTAAAGAAGCATAAGTTAGATGAGAATGTAGAAGCTGAAGTAGATGATGATCAAGAAGAAACAGAGATGAAAAAGCATATGGAGATAGTTCCTGATGATGAGGTAGCAATTGATGCTATACCTCTAGCCACTAAGCCTCCAATCATTGTTGACTGGAAAATCATCAAAGAAGTAAAGACATGATACTTTTAAATCATAAGAGCTAATGGAAGTTCAAAGAGGTACTCATCCATGATTCAGATGCTTCAGAATATTGACAGAGAAGACTTGGAAACTCTTTGGAAGTTTGTTAAAGTTAAGTATGGGTTAACAAGGCCAGAGGAGGCATATAAAAGAGTGTTATAGGGTGATCTGAAAGTGATGTTTGAACCTGATGTAGAAAGTAAAGTGTGGAGCAATCTACAAGGACACAAAGTGACAGTTTGGAAGCTATTTTCTTCAAGTGGAGTACATTTTGTGAGATTTCAAAATCTGCATATCTTTATGCTGGTAGAAAAGAGATATCCACTTACACCTGCAACAATCACAAAAATGCTCAATAAGAAGCTTCAAGCTGACCATTGGAATGAAATCTGCTATCAACTTCTTAAGCTCATGACAAAACAGCTCAAGAATCCTGAAAGTGTTTGAATGCACCCTCCTAGTGAAGATAAAGCTTTTAATCAAGAAACTTGAAGATTCAGAAGATGAACATCAAGTTTAGGGGAGGATTGTTAGGATTAAAAGACTTTTTGAAGCTGTTTGGAAGTTACTGTTGCTAAGTTAGTGCTGCTGGTATAAAGTTAATGCTGCTGGTTACAACTGCTGAAAGATTACAACTGCTACTTTCTACTGTCAGAAGGATAAAGACAAGAGAAAGGATAAAGATGAAGATTGTTTATCAAGATTACTTACGGGATAAGTATGAGATATTTTTGTAAAAGATTCGTATAAGTTATTTGTTTAGAAGATCATGATAACTTAGGAAAGTATTGTAAGCCTTGTAGGACTCCTTGGTGTATAAAAGGAGGTCCTAGGGCATAATGTTTATATAATTCAGATATCTAGAAAAGTGTTATTCGTAGCTTCAAGGTTTTGTAAACCCTAACACTATTAAGAGTGTTCGTTTTATATTGAGGCTGAAAGTTTAGTAAACTGTTTGTTATTGATCTTGTTTATTACTGTTTCATTGAAATTCTTCTTAGTATCATTGACTAGATTCAACATAGTCTTTGATATTCATAATTAAAGTTTCTATCATAGTTGTTTTGGATTTATTCAATACAACTTAAGATTATACAAGCTAAGCAAGATCTATTATATTGGGATCAACATAAGTCTTCTTTTACTTGAGTCATTGATACATATTTTCAAAATCTTTACGTGGTACTTAATAGATAAACTAAAGTTGTTTAAAAAGTCAATGATGTCAAGTCTGATGAGTTATAGTGGATTCAGATTTTAAAAATGTGATACTTTAAAGATAAGATCAATTTTAAAAGGTCTTCAAATCGATGTACTCTTTGTGCAAGTTCTTTAAAGAGAAAAGTGTATAAAGACGTAAAAGACTCAAAAGTGCATAAGAGGATCTCCCTCATAAAGGATTTCAAGAAAATACAATATTTTTCAAAGGGGCGTATCCATGAATATTTTGTTGAAAAGTTTTTTAGATGAACAAGGAAATGGAAAATTGTTTACATTTCACCTTCACATATCCGTATTTTTGCGTTTTAAGCTTTATGTTAAAAATGTTTCTCGGCATATGTTAAGGGGGAGTGTCTTTATAATTATTAAAACTTTTAAAGATTAAAATTTTCTTCTTCATATGATGTTAGTGAGAATGATGAAAAATAGAAAGAGAGATTTGTGAGAGAAAAATAGAAAGAGAGATATGAGAAATCGTATACTTGAAAAAATGAAAGTATATGTCATGTGCTTCAAAAGCAAGAACAGTACATGAAAAGAAAAAAGAGAAAAGTATGCAAGAAAAGAAATGCCACTGCATACGAAAACAGGCAGAGCGCTTGTTCTAAATTCTCTTGATTTTATCAAAATCTCATGCTACAATTCCTGATTTTCATCATGGTTTTCACGAACATTCTTTTAAAGGGATTTATTTTGGCATATGTTGTTTGAGTTGCACGATGTGATTTAGTTACTCTCAAAATACTCCTATGATCTTCCAAAACCGGAATTGATCTACCTTGGAGTCTTCCTTCCAATTTAAGAAAGTTAGGTCTAGGTTATGGAGTTTGAGGTGCAAAACAACATGTTTTTAATGCCAAAAGGACTTAAGAGATAATGCTTTAAATGAAAAAAAATTAACGACAAATGTTAAAGATGTCAAAAGTGACAAGGATATGATGAAGAAGAATTGAATGAAAAGCAAAGACAAAGGTCGTAGTTGAAAAGTGAGAGGCTTATAAGAAAAGATAAAGGGTGTTTCTCCTAAACTAGGATAGAAATCGAGTCAACTCATATGCTATCGGATTTCATTAGTTGATTTCTAGTATTGAAGTAGACATCATGGACCCAGTGATGCAAATGCATAACCCCTCCTAGCCACTAAAGTACTTCTCAAAAAGAATTTGTTTCATCTCACAGAGATTAACGCATTATCTATCGACTTCTCATTCTGAGAATGTTGGTATTGAATAAAGGACAACCTGCTCCAGTCCTTGCTTACTAAAAGTGCACAAGAGTCTAGAGCCAAAAGATATTCAATGTGTCACACCCTGTCAGTGGCAGAAACGCGGGATGCGACGATACCATTCATCGCATAAGATACAAGATCATACACTTTACAATTTACAATCATGAAACTTGAGTTTACATACATTTTACAAGTTAAAATCTTGACAAAGTACAATTATCAAAACCATCTTGACTCAATCCCCTTGGGGTACATCTTTTCTCTTCCAATACCATTCACATACCTTTTGATTTGACACACCTAAAAATAATACTCGAAAACGTCAACAATAATGTTGGTAAGCTCGTAGGTTTGACCTTAAACCCAAAAGTTGTGCCAATATTTCAACAGTGGACAATAGTGCTATATGACAGTGAATATATGCAAACAACCTTAGCATCACCGCTAATCAATAACTATATGTCACTTAAGCACCTAAAGAGACTACCAGCTGGAGCACAAAAATTAGGGCAAGACCACACACAAACCTGGGTAGGCGTACCCATCCGCTCCAATAATCACACAAGTACTGGGTAGGCGTACCCATCCGCTCCAAACAATCATACAACACATAATATTCACATAGCAGTCATAAGCACATATCTTGTCCCAAAAACAAAACCACATTTCGCACAGATCAATTCAAAACATTTCAAAACACATTTGAGTATCATTTTCCCCCAACGGAAAAACAGTAAAAAGTAGGGCTACGAGAACTCACCTCAATCAACAATCAAAAGCAACCGCATAATCTCAAATAAGGCAAAGCACAACAATCTCTACGCAAGCGCATAATGTACCCGACAACGACCTAATATATACTCACTTTTATTAATACTCATACAAAATTATCTTATTGTACAAGTGTTCGTCTTTACTCACGCAAAATCCTCATTTTCATCCCAAAATCCCATTTCAAATTTATATCATTCCAAACTCGTTACCTCATACCGTTAACTCATTACAAAAACCGTCGTCTTATCACCAAGACTTTATCTCGTTATCAAAACTTTATCTCATATTATGGTTGTGTGGTAATTACGCGAAAACGACTCAAAAACACTTGGGCAAAGTGCGACATCAATACAATAAAGCTCAAACACCTCAAATCGTTGAACGATACAATCGACCAAAATACTCCGCGGAAATCTGACGAAAAGAAATGAGTAAAACTTCACATGCCGAAGATAATTGAATCTACATTTTTCCGTAATACCCAATAACGAGTAGATAATATATATATATATATATATATATATATATATATATATATATATATATATAAACTATATAATATATAATATATATAATATATATATTATATATAAAATATTAAATTAAATATTATGTTAATATATAGATTAATAATTTAAAAAAAAAATATTTTATTAATATTTTGTCTTATTATGGCGTGACGGGTAAAATAAAACATCCGTTACTTTAATTCTCTATGACTAATAGCTTTTAACCTGACGATGTCCAATAGCTTTTACCTCGACACTTAATCTTCCTTAAGATTCACCCATCATTTCTTCAATTAAATCGACAAAACGATTATAAATATTAAATGTTTAAGAAAAAGATTTCGAGAAAAATATATTTTATTTTGTATTAAATTCTCAAGTAAAATAACTTTTTATTAATAAAATCCTTGAAAATTTCCCCTTCTAAACAACGTCTCTAAGTATAAATTTCTTTCGAAAATCCGGCATGACCCGTACGTCTTTATGATATTTTTCAAGGTCTTAAACCTTAATCCAAAACACTTTTTCACAAACCCGACATTTTCTGACAACATCGATATTTTCAACACGTTTTATCAAACCGTAGCAAAATAAACCCCTTTACATCCGACAAGTCCAACAAAATCTCTCTTAGTCCAACACAATCCCTTTAGTCCATTTATAAAGTCCACATTTTTATTTACTTGTTATTGTGTCTTATGGCCCATTATGGCCTTTAAGTATTTAGCCCGATAATGAAACTTAGTCCATACTTCTTTTCATAAATCCAAAATACAAATCGAAACCCAATGGGCCTTTAGCCCAATAAGCCGGATTAAAACATAAGTTATAAGCTCATAAATAAGCCAAACCGAAAACCAAATAAGCTATGAGCTTAATATATAAGCCGAAATAACAAATAAGCTATAAGTTCAAAACCAAAAACCAAGTCCAATAACCAAGTCCAGTAACCAAGTCCAAGTGGGCCGAGCCTACCTTGGTGTCGGACCATCACAACCAAACGGACCCTTATTGGGCCGAAGTAAACCAAACGCACCCTTTGGTTGGGCCGAGCCCACATTGAGTCCACAACTGCACGTGGGTTGGGCCAAACCACTAAACGAGTCGGTTGGGACGAGCCCACACCGAAACAATCCGAACCGAATATCACATAAGTCCAATAAATCATAACTTAGCTTTTTGAATAAGAAAAACCTCAAAATAAACCCTTATTAAGCAATTTTATAAAATGTAAAATTACTACAACAACCATTTTATCAAATTTCAAAAATCTTTTCCTTTCTTTCTTCATAAGCCGACGCACAAACACCCCCTTTTACATTTTCGCTTTCAAGTTTTGACCTTTTTTACGATCAACTTGTACAACTAGTGTATAGACATCACCATAATCATAAAAGTACAACTTTAAATCAAAGTTTTTGAAAAACTTACTTGTTTGACGAGTTTGGTTCGGTCGTGACGCGCGAATAAAACTCAAAACCTTGTTTCTACAACCCAAAACTACTAGCTATCAACCCAATAATATATTTTTAACCCGTGTTCTTGAGAGAGTCTTCAAAATCTTTGTTTCTTTTCTTCCTTGTGGCTCGTCCGATTTGTAGAGAGAGAGAGAGATAGATTTTTTTTTGCTATTTTGAAAATGATAGAATGAATGAGAAATTTGTTAAGGTGAAGGAATATATGAATACCAAGGGAACATCGTAGCAAAATTTTAGCCTTCTTGTCCCATCTTATCCAATATAGGCGTCCAAGCATCCTAGGAGGCCTCGGGTCTTCCTTTTTGTGTCGGGATTACTTAAAAACTTAATTTTCATCTATTTAAAACGTCAACCAAACTTATTTATCATTCTCGTTGTGTTTAAAATCGTTTTTCCATAAACCTAGGTTATTCATATGACACTTATCACATTAAATTACTATAAAAATCCATTTTGAGCCGTTATCGGCCGACTCCGGACCGAAAACATGAATATTTTGACAAAAATCAACCGGACCTTGCTCATCCATTTAAAAACACATCAAATAACAAAATATGGCTTGAAAAGTTATAGTCACCCAAAATTTTACCTTTTTACGACTGTTACAGTCTTTTACCGAATTTCACGAAAACAACCGTTTTTCTGATAACTTTCAAATCTCACACTCATGATTCATGTTTTAATTAAACGTTATTTCATTATTGCGAATTTATTAAATAAATAAACCCATTAACACATTCCCAACTTCATTAAATCTCCAAACTCGAATAAACTGTCGTGCCGGTACGCGCCGCATGATGATTTTTCGCTAAACGCAGGAAAATTTCCCAGAAAGCACTGAAAACCTCCAAACCACTCTAAAACAAAAAAAATGAATCAAAAGAGATTCATTCACGAACTCAAAACTCCATCAAACTCCTGGTTAAACCGAAACCCTTTTTACGCAAAAATAGTCAACATATGTCAACTTTTCAGCTTTCATTAGAAAAACTGCCAAGATCGAAAGACTTTAAAATACAAAACTATAATATTTTATAATACTCAACCCTGTAAATATTACCGGTTATCACAGCCTCACCCCCTTAAAGGAATTTCGCCCTAAAATTCAACTCAATTCATCAATTCACAACACTGACAAGAAATTACATTCCTCAAAGAACCACATCAATTACTAGGATTTAGTCTTTTCAAGCGAGGTTTCTTATGATCCCTCTAAAGACTAAGTTCTTTCACAGTCCAAATTCTAATTTTTCATGGTCAATCCATATTCATTCACAACACTACAATAACCTCACATATTATCTCCTAGATTCAAATTTTCTCACACTTGGGTCACACTGTCTTGGTCGGGTGTCAGGATACGATCCAGTCCTCGACGTGACGACTAATCTATCAGGTTTGGCATTGCCAAACTTTTCGGTTATTCAGCCAACGAGGCTAACCCTACAAGGTATACGTCTTACACATCACGACTCACACTCTACTTTCTCAAGAACGCTCATGGTTAAACAATCCTGTATCTACCCTTCTAGGAAGGCCGTTTCATAATCTAAACCACATCACTATTTGCCTTAAACTTTTCCAAATCAATCCTTCTCAACGGGTGTCTTAAATCTTCCTTTACTTAGGTAGGTCAAGGTACCTCTCAAAAGCTTACACAGTCAAAAGTATGATCAGGTTTCTCAATTGATCATCACAACTCTTTCCAGTACTCCCCGTGACCATTCATGGTCTATTACCTTCCTATTAGATCTCCTAACAAGTCGGTATAATCAGTTAGCCCGAATATATTTTGAGCTTACAAAATATACTAACTACATCGTACGCCAATTCCTAGTAAGGTAGTGGGTATCCACTCTATCACGAGCTACCAATCACAACGTACTTACACACTGGCAAAACTGTGCTCTCAAACTAACATGAAACAACACAAAATACCGCTATCTAAAAATTATCAAACAAAATTTTCCTTTATTAATACAAAACGGTTTCAATACAAATCACCTAACAACTAGAATGATTTGCCATAACTACCAATACAAAAAGAAACTTTTCTAATCATAACCGACACTAACCGTTGCTACCCGGTTTAGTGATATACATAAAAACTACTGACTCAAACCTCATATACCCTATGCACCTCCTTTGGGTTCCTTCCATCTCCTTATACTGTCAACAACCTCAGCCAACTCTAATCGAGCACATCTCTCCTCATCAAGCTGTAACTGTAAATCCTGGTTCTCTCCCTGCCACATGTAACACCCCCAAAATTCAAGACAACGCAGCGGAATGGTAAGGTTGGGGTGCTACTTCAGGGCACAAAACACAAGTCACGGAAAACGACCTTAAAATGGACGTTTTAAATAAAGTCATATTCTATTTAATAAAAGATCAGAGTTGCAACAGGTTTCATTTATAATGTATTAGAAAACATTGTCAAAACGTTTGTCACATAGTACTCAAGTTATTAAGCCTTCAAAAATATATATATCCGCGCGACTCGAATGCTCCCAATGCTCCACTAGCAAAATAGTAACCTGAAAATACATGCTAAAACGTCAACAATAATGTTGGTGAATTCATAGGTTTAAGTAAAAAGCAGAATAAAAATAGAAAGAGAGTTGTGTGATATAAAAATAGATAGAGTGAATTGGTGAGAAAAAGAATTGAGAGATATAGTAAGAATAAAAACAGAAAGAGAGCTTGTGAGAATCAAAATTGATGATGGAAATGCTTTTTGGAACAAAATTAAAGTTAATGCTGGTGACTCAAAGTTAATGCTGCTAGGTATACACTTACTACTGCCAATGTTAGTTAATGCTGTTAGGCATAAACTTACTATTGCTGGTTAAGTTAATACTGTCATGCATAACTTACTACTATTGGGTTACTACTGCTGGGTCAGTTAATGTTGTTAGGCTTAACTTAGTACTACTAGTTCAAGTTAATGCTATTGAGGGTGATTTCATAAATACCTTCGATTGAGGGTTTTTCTCATCACTAATACAATTTCAATCTTTTGTTATAACCTCTAATCATAAACCCAAACACAATTCATGGTTATTCATCATAACCAACTCAATGCTGCCTCTAAAGATTCCGCTAGTCGACACAACATGGTCACATTCTTAGATAAACCCACTGAAAGTGATGGATTAGAGCAAATTATGGATATTTTTTGAACGCACATCCTATCAAATATGCGTTAACGGTTAATCCCACAATCTATACTTCATGCATTAAGCAGTTCTAGGCTACTGCTAAAGCAAAAACTATCAATGGGGAAGTGCACCCTAGTGGATGGTAAGAAGGTGATCGTCACTGAAGCATCTGTAAGAAGAGATCTTCAACTTGCTGATGAAAATGGTACTGAATGTCTACCCAATGCTACCATTTTTGCAGAACTGGAAAGAATGGGGTATGAAAATCTTACACAAAAGCTTACATTCTATAAAGCTTTCTTTTCACCTCAAGCTAATTGTCTTATCCATAGAATTCAATACAAATAAAAAGAATAACATAAATCCTGCCAATGCCATAGTGCTAAGACTACTGCTTGGAACGAATTAGTAACACTATGGCCTCTGCATCATCTGTCTTGCCACAACCAAAAATTAACTTTCCAAGCACATTTTTGATAATATGGTGAAGAACTTGGAGGGTGGGGTTAAATTTCTTATGTATCCAAGTTTTGTGTAAGTGTTCCTGGATAAACAAGTTGAAGGAATGTCCAAACATAAAGAGATTTATGTTATACCTTCTCACACTAAGAAGGTCTTTGCTAACATGAAGAGGCAGGGAAAAGACTTTTGTAGTAGGAACACACCTTTATTTCCAACCATGATTGTTCAAGCATAAGAACAAGTAGGTAAAGGTTTAGAGATACCAACTGATTCCTATCATACACCTACTACTACTCAACCATCAATATCTAAACCTCAGAAGAAATAGTCTAGAAGGAAACAGAGGAAAGACACTGAGGATCCTCAACTTAGTAGTCCTACAAAACCTGTAATTAATGATACTGAAAATGTGACAAGTGTACCTACACATTCCAATAATCCGCTACTTAGTGGTAAGGATAGATTGAAACTATATGAATTGATAGGAATTTTTTGTTCATTGTACAGCTTATCACAAAGATCTTGACTTGAAAAAAAGACCCTCTCCAAGCTGCAGAGATTATTGAATTGAAAAGAGAGTCAAGAAGCTAAAGGAAAAGGAAATCAAAACTCAGGGATGAACAGATATCTAGATTGGTAGATCTGCACAAGTTGTTTCCTCTGAAGATGAAGGTTTGGGTGCTCAAGAGGACGCATCCAAACATGGGAGGAAAATAGCTGATAATAATGTTGATGCAGAGGTTACTTTGGTTGATGAGACTTAGGGGAGGAATGATGAAGAAATGTTTGATACATGTATTCTTGATGGTGAAGAAGTGTGTAGGATCTCGAATTCACACAAACATGTATAGATCTAGAGAGATTTAGAGAGAGAAAGTTAGAGAGAGAGAATGGTTGAGAGAAACTAAGGAAAACACACTAAAGAGTGTGTGTAAAATGAATAGATGCTTACCTCTTCCAAAGTCGGAAGAGGTATTTATAGTTCTTACAAAACATCGGGTATTAGTACACGGTTCAATACCAAAAGTCGTACGTTTAACTATTAAACTACGAGCTATAATGAACAGTAAAATACACGGGGTGACCGAGTCTTTTTCTAATATCTAACAATCTCCCCCTAAGGGAGGTCACCCCTAAAAATATTGTTGATCCCACGCCTTGATCGATTCTTTACGTAGTAAAGTGTTTGTTACCTTGGAAGAATCCAAAATAACAAAGATTGAGACTTTGTATGTATACCAAAGTGTATGCGAAATCTACACTTTGATACTCTAGAGATGTTTATTAATGGAACAGTAATAACCAAAACAAACAATGAACACTAAACACACTGCTTCAATATTATTAGAATAATACGAGTACTCTTGAAGTACCGGGGTTACAAACCTTGAAGCTATTACAAATTTTCTCTAAGTATTTCTATCACTTGAAAAGTATCTAAAAGTTATATATCTATACTAAACTTAGGATCTCCTTTTATAGAACACGAGGAGTCCTTTACAAAGATAACAGCCTATCTTTTAGGATCAGTTACAATTCAAATATAAACATCCCGAAATAATCTCCATGCATCCTTATCTTCAGTTCAGCAGTTTTGACTATCAGCAGTACTAACTCTTTCTACTAGCAGTATTAATTAACACTGGCAGTACTAAGTTTGTACTGGCAGTACTAACTCCATTAGTACTGTTGGCAGTATTAAGTCTTGTGAAGATTTATTCCTAACAATCCTCCCCTAAACTTGTGATTGTCCTTCAAATCATCAAGGATCTTTTGAATAAAATCTTCTAGTCTTCTTCCTCTGCGGATGATTTCTTCAAACAGTTTCTTTCACTTCTAGCACTTGGAGACTTTATAAAACTTAGAAGTTTAATTGCCGTGAACTCTCATGATCAACCTCTAATTTCTTCTTCAACATCTTGGAGATCATCTCTTGGCTTAAAGGATATTTCTTCTCTGTCAACATATGAATTGCTAACCCATTCTCCATCAACAAAATATGAATACCACAAAGATAATATAATCTCCAGCTTAATAACTTGTATTCATGCTGATCTTTCCAAATCTCATCATCTTCATCAGGCTCAAACAGAGTGTGTAAATCCCCCCAAAGCATCAGATCAAATCCTTCTGGTCTTGAGGCACTATACCTTTCCTTGACTAATCTGTACAATTCTTCTACATCCAGTCTATCAAAGTCTTCAAGCATCTCACTTAATACCTAAATAATTTTTGGAACTGCCATCTCCTTCTGAATACTTGAATAATACATGAAATTCTCTGTCAAAAAAAAAAAAACATAAGTCTTCCAATCCCATAATTGGAAAACTTGTAGATATAGATTCGATCCTCTATAAGAACCACTACTCTTTGGTCTGAATTTTCCAAAAATCTTTGATTTCTTCCATCTCAGCATCTCCACAGCTTTTTGTCTCTTCCTGTGCTTTTTTCTAGGAATGGAATTCTTCTCTGTTGTCTCCATTTGTCTTTAGCACATCATCTTTTTTCCTACTTTTCAGCAGACTTCATCTTTTCATAGAGACTTCTCAGGAGATTTTACAGAGACTTTTGCTTTCCACTTCTTATGCTCTGGCATCCATAGGCTTACTATTGTAATTAAAATCCCAACCTTTCAAAAGTTGGCCGTTATGTCATTGTAAGACAGTTCCCCTTTAAGTCACTGATCTTGTCAGTTCCCCTGATTCTTCAGTATTTGATCAATATTAATTCCTGCTTGAGCAACTGTCTTTGCTCATTTTTAGAGTATATATCTGATGACTGAGGGATCATTCCAATCTAACTTCTAGTTGATCTAGATTCATCCAAAGCTCTTTGTCTTTCCTCTTTATCCATTGTCTATGCAATCTCTTCATCTCTTGCAATCTGAGCTCTGTGTTCCTCATTCATTTGCTCTTCAAGTCTGATGGCTTCAGCATAACTTAACCTTTCTTGTTCAAGCTCCTTCTTAGACTTCTTCTTGGGCCCACCCCTTTCTTCCTCTATCATTAAGGGATTTTCCTTATCTTGACTGGATCTTTTTCTCTGCACTCCTTCTGTATAGTAAACAGTTCCTCCAATAGTAACTAAAGACTTACCTCTGCATACTAACTATTGGAACTTCTTCACTAGCAGTACCTTTCTTTGCACCAGCAGTACTAACGTCATCACTTGCTTTCTCCATTGGCCCTCTGAGTCTTAGAAATGACTTCAGTTGGAGTTCACTTCTTGAATAAATAGTTCAGTGTCAGGTACTTAGCTTTTTCTGAACTCTGCATCAATAACAACCTCCCATGTTTGGAAAGAATCATCTCAAAGACTCATCATACGGAAAGAACAACACAACTTGTATCCTTGCGTTCCTAATCTTATCTGAGACTCTAGCTTCTTGACCCTGAGAATAAGCTTAGTATACAGCAGCAACTGTAGGTTTTCTTTACTTCATCAAGTCAGCCTCCAAACTCCAATCTTGTCAGAAAGGTGTGGTAACCAACATTCATCAATTCTGAAGTTTCAAGCTACCCTCATCCCTTCCCATGTGAGTGAACAGCATGGAGAGGTGAGTCATGGGGTGTAGAATGTGGGGGTTCTGCTCAGGGATGGGAATGTTGGTGATGGTTGTGTAGGTGATGGTGTATGAGCAGGAGTAGGTTCAGGTTCAGGTGAAGGTGTAGGTGAGTGTAAAGGTTAAGATGTGATTCTGGAAGGTGAAGTGGAAGGTTCAGTAACATCTAACATAGTGGGGAATAGAGCAACCTCCTGGCCTAAAAACCCATGTTGGCCACTTCAATATGTTAAACAACCTTCATACTAAGAAGAATAACATGACCGGTCCTAGGTGTTTATTGAAACTGTTCTCCTGCACATCTAGGCAAATCTGAATGAACCCTAGGGTACATCAAAAACTTATAGGGACTAAGATATTAGACAACATGTTCTCAAAATCATCCAAGAATAATTAAACTCCTATGGGTGGATAAACAATAACAACAGCTGCCAATATTACACTAAACGCTCCAATGCAGTCTTTTTGCCTTAGGCAATGAAGGAATATATGAATAAGAAACCTCCATTGAGTGAAAAGGCCCTTATTTTGAAAGGTGAACTTATCTGACTGATGTGATATCCCATAAGTGCCGAATTGCTAAAAAATCTCTGATTTGGAATAGAAAGTAATACATCTTGATCAGCCAACTTAAATGTCGTCGCAAAGATCCTTTCATGATAGACAGTGGAGTGACCATCAAAGTATCGATTAATTTTTGTTTCGACATCTCCATATCATCCAGTAGAAGCCTCAGCAGACCGTCTAGAAATTGTTGATAAATGAGACACACACCTCTGGCTTCTTGGTGAGTGCATAGCAATGTGAATATCGATTTTATGAAATCGATAATTTTGATAGAAACCCTGCACTTCCCATAGATTTTTCTAAAAATGCTACCATGTTGTGTTTGTCACAAAACTCTAAGTTTGCCATGAATAAAACTGTAGTAATTGAGTGGATATGATCGTGTATTAAGTAATTGAAGCAGCGAAAGTTTAATTGGAATTTAATAGAGAAAACAGAGAGATATTATTGGACCAATATAAAGAAATTTGAAGTTATCGTGAAGAAATCATGCGAATTTATAGTAGGTGCACGGAAGTCCAATTGGTCAAACCTCTATTCCATAGGTATTTGGCGGAAATATCTCAACGGCTCTATAATAAATGAAAAATCTGTATAGGCCAAACAGTACCTAACGTCATGCCAGCATATCACATTGGTCTAGCAGTACTAAAATACGCCTAGCAGTATTAACTTCTCCACCAACAGCAGTACAAACTCCAAATTGTTTGTATGACTAAAAGAATAACTGCACACAATCTCTCTTTCTGTTTTTAGACTCACAATTTCAATCTCTCGATCTTTGGCTCACTTTTAACCACGCTGTCTATTTTTCACACAGCTCTCTTTCCTGTTTTTTGAGCTCACCAATCCTCTCTTTACTTTAAACTCACAAACACACACAAAGTGAATTTTTAGCAAACTACCGAGCCAATCAACGATGCGAAGTTTTAGACCAATAGCCGTTTTGCTTGGTGACTAGCCATTGCTTGCATTAGAAAAACTGGTCATAATGATAACCATATATTTTTTGAGGATAAACTACCAACTAAAACGAAGGATTTGAGGAGTCTTTACCAATAGCCGTTTGCTTTGGACTAGCCAATGCTTCATTGTAAAAACATGGTGCATTGATGACCATATAGTTTTGAGTAAACTATCAACTATTAACGGATTTGAGAAGTCTTTACCAGTAGCCGTTTGCTCTGGACTAGTCAATTCTTGATGTCTATTAGACATGGTGAACTGATGACCATTTGTTGTGTGGTGTCACAACCAACACTTCAAGAATAACCAACATTTTTCCTCCCCACAAATAATACATTATGGAGTAACCAATTTCATACTTCATTGTTTATCCTGAAAAAGTTATCTTAAAACCAAGAAAAACATAACCTAAACATTTGTCATGTTTAACAGTAGGAAGTGTTACTAACAGGATTAACAGAGATACATAGAAATAACCAGCAGTACTAACTATAAGTAACAGTTTTAACAAACAGTTTTTAAAGTAATAACTACAAGTAACACATAGAACTTAGCAGTATAATTGACTAAAACATAACATAACTAAACATTTAACAAACTTTAACAAACAAACAAGAGATTTTGGGCCTTAAAGATATTGAGCATTCCAATACTTGAGACCAGTAATAAAATCTACCACAACAAAAAACCTTATTGTAAGAATGATCAGCGACATTTAGATGTTAAGTGTTCAATTTTAGCCATTTGAATCAACTTTTTAGCATTGCAATCTCTTATAAAATGATCTCTAATCTCTATAGTTTAGTTTAGAGTGTTGACAAGATTTACTATTAAAATAAGTACTAGTATTGTCAATATAAATACCATGTTCATAAAATTGTACCCATAAGATCTACAATTGGTTTTTGGATCCCAGAGAACCAGTCACATCAACTTGCATCAGCCACATATTCAGCTTCAGTTGTAGAAGTAGCAACTACAGTTTGTTTCTTGCATTGCCAAGAAATCAACCATTTCCAAAACTGACAGACCACTAGTAGGTTGACTTCCTATCAAGTGTAGCTCCAGCATAGTCACTATCATTGTAAGCAACTAACTCCAATGGAGAATCCTTAGAATACCAAAGACCTAGAGATGGTTTGCCTTTAAGGTATCTAAAGATTCTTTTGACAGCTAAGAGATGTGAAGTTTTTGGGGAAACCTGAAACCTTGCACATGCACATACTGCAAACATGATATCTGGTCTGGATGCTGTAAGGTACATCAAATATCTAATCATAGATCTATAAAGATGTTCATCCACATCATCAGCATCTCTATCTTGAACCAAAGGATTTTCCAAATATTGGGGAGTGAGCAGACTTCAACGATCTGAGTATGTTTGAACTCTCAAAATTTCATGGACATATTTATCTTGACTGATAAAGATGCCTTTCTTTCTCTGTTGGACCCGCAATCCTAAAAAGAAGGTGAGTTCTCCCATAGAACTCATCTGAAACTTATCCTTCATAAGCTTCTTAAACTCATCACAAAGCTCATTCTTGGTAGATCCAAAAATAATGTCATCTACATAGATTTGAACAAGTAAGATATGCCCCTTTTGACTTTTGATGAATAAAGTTTGATCAATCTGTCCTCTTTGAAAGCCATTGCTCAAAAGATAAGTGGCCAATGTGTCATACCAAGCTCTGGGTGCTTGATGAAGTCCGTATAGTCATAATAAGTCCCTATTGTTTCTTCTTTCTTCATTTCTGCTCATAGGTTTTGTAATCATCAAATCTGTAATTCCCAACATACATCCTCTTCAATCTGACCATACAAGAAAGCACTTTTGACATCCATTTGGTAGACCATGAAACCCATATAAGAAGCATAAGCTAGGAACAGTCTGATGGTCTTAATTCTAGCCACAGGAGCAAAGACTTCATCATAGTCTATGCCCTCTTCTTGATTATGTCCTTAAGAAACAAGTCTTGCTTTGTTTCTGATAACAATCCCCCTTTCATCTTTCTTGTTTCTGTATACCTACTTTGTACCAATTGCTCTATGACCTTTAGGTAAATCCACAAGAATCCAGACCTTTTGCAGTTTGAACTGAAGAAGTTCCTCCTGCATTGCTTCTACCCATGCTGGATCTCTAAGAGCTTGAGAACTCTTTTTGGTTCTTCCTGAGAGAGAAAACAAACAAAAAGACATGTATGAAGATCCTGATGAGTCTTCCCTTCATATATAGCACTAAGAAATCCTTTTTCAGAGTAAGAAGTTTTCATCCTTCTTGTCTGAACAGATGACTGCACATCACCAATCACATGCTCAATTGGGTGATCTTTGTGAATTCTTGTGTGAGGAGTGGTAGGGACTTCATAAGATTGAGGAATGTTCCCCAATTCAATTTCTTGGTCCTCCACATGTGAGTCTTCAGATGCAGGACTAGGTCCTACCAAGTCTTCAGGAGTAGCAGTATTAACTTCAGGGAGAGCAGTACTAACTTCTCTACTACCAGTATTAATATCTGGTCTGGCAGTATTAACTTGTTGATCAGCAGTACCATTTTCCTTAAGATTGCTACCATCATGAGACTCTTCTGTAGCATCATCTTCATCATGTAACTCATCTTTATCTTCTATTTGAGCATCATCAACAATTTTTGGTGAAGCATCACCAAAATATGAAGCATCCTTCCAAATTGGCATTGCAATCCAATCTTGATCTTGTTGAGAAGATGTGCTAGACTCAGAAACTCCTTGTATACCTGCAAAATCATTAGAAGAAGTTCCTGCAACCACTGGTACATAATTCATTGATTGCTGGGTTAGAGAATCAGATCAACAGCCAACTTTGACCATTTTTCCTTCTATCATAGGCTTATCACTAAAGACCCAATATGCAAGTTTTTCCTGAACTTTACTGGTTCTAATGTTTTGTAATAACCTAAAAGCTTTGCTACTTAAGGAAATATCACAAAGAAACCTCATCACTTTTTACATCAAACTTGCCAACTTATCTAAGTATTGAGAAAGTAACATGACATCCCAAATGGTTTTTTTCAGAAGCTATAGATTGGTTAATACCTCTACAGGAGTTCCAAAGGAGTCTTTTATGAGGCTTGACTATTAAGACCCTATTCTGTACATAGCAAGCAGTAGAAACTGCTTTTGCCCAAAATATGGTAGGTAACTTAGAGTCAGCTAACATTGTTCTAGCAGCCTCAATGAGTGTCCTATTATTCCTTTCAGCTACACCATTTTGCTGAGGAGTCCTAGCTAAACTAATTTATCTTTTAATACCTTTTTCCTTACAGAAATCTTCCATCACCTTGTTTTTAAACTCTGTCCCATTATCACTTCTGATTATTTTAACTTTCTTATCCACTAGGTTTCTACTTTTTGATAAAGTTTTTTAAATGATCTCACTTGTTTCATCATCTAGTTTGTTAAAAAGAAAACCCATGAAAATCTACTATAATCCATGCATTGACTACTAAGACAGTACTTTTTAATGCATTAAACTACTAACAGAAGTTTGCCAAATAGATCATGTGTAGCATAAACAATGGCTTTAGTAAATAGGAATTAAAGCCTTTGGTCTTACAAGCAGGCTCTGTGTTGCTTGCCTTAAGAACAGGCAACACATGGTTTGGTCATTCTCAAATCTTTTTAAAGGCAAATCTCTACAAGATTTTCCTTTGAACAAGTTTATTGATATCTTAAAATTATATGACCAAGCCTCCTATGCAGAGCATTAATTTCAGAATGTAGCTTTTGCAACTAGACAAGTTAAACATCTTTAGAACTATGTTTTTCATATCAAAAACTGTAACATGTTATCATTCCTAGAAATTTTAAGAAGTAACTGATTTGCATCAGGCAACTTAAAATTAGAGATAGGACAAGACATTCAGAGTCAAAAGAACATAGTTTCTTTTTGTCCACACATCCTGTGAGACACTAAGAGGTTGAACTTAAACTCTTTGACCAATATACATCATCAAAATCAAGATTAACCAGTTTTTAATAGTTACCTGTTACCAGTAATTCTGCCTCCATGTGCTCTCTACCAAAATAACATAACCTCCATCAAAATCTTTTGAAATCTGAAAGATGGGCCTATGTTTCTAGTCATGTCCTTGAGCATTTACCACTATCAACAAAACCTTTATCATTTTAGCTATGAATTTGCTCTGCACCATAAATCTTATAAAGGTTAGTTTCTTTTGAGACACAAGCCATTTACTGACTTGGATCTGCCTCTGCATCAATGTAATTATATTTGTTGAAAACCAGTGATGCAACCATTGGTTTGAGGTGGGGGGGGGGGGGGGTGGGGGGGGGGGGGGGGGGGTTTTTTTTTTTTTCCAAACCCAACATGGCTGAGGCTTAACAACATTTAAAACCCCTTGCCCTAACAGTATTTAAACATTTGCTACAGTATTAACATTTTGATTATAAGACCTTTTTGTTAATCCTGTTCTCTTGTAAAAGGGCCTGTGAACTGTTGATTGTGCTTAATTTTGAAAATATGTCCTTGGTCTAGCACAATGAACTATTGATTTTGGGTGAGCAGTATAAGAAGGCCTAACAGTATTAAAAGACCTAGCAGTACTAAAAGGTTTGCCAGTGTTAACAGACCTAGCAGTGTTAATAGGCCTTGCAATATTAATAGTTTTTAGGCCAGTCTTCATTAAGACTGCTCTTGGAACCATATGTTTGTGTACATTAGGACAGCTATATTGAATGTGATCAAAACTTCCACAGATAAAACATGCCTTGTTATTAAAAACAAAGTTACATCCTAATTGATTGGATTTTTGACCATTCCAATTCCTTTGGTTCCCTCTAGGTCTTTGTGACCTGTATAACTCTACATACCTAACTGACCTCCTAACTGGTTTTTCAGGTTTAACAAACTCTTTCTTAGTAGCAGTAGGTATAACAGTTTTCTTTTTAACCTTAGGGATAGACTCAACATCATCCTCATCATCTGACACCCAATCTTCAATAATTGGAGCATCAGTATTCTCTCTAGCTTTTTTAGGTTCTTCTTCCCTAACTTAATTAGCAAGACAAAAAAATTTTTTTCTTTCCAATCTTTGTCTACCTTAAGTGGAGATTTAATCAAGCTAGAATCAGTCATTTGTTGTTGTTTTTAAAAGATCATCAGTATTCTCCTTAGAATTATCTGACTCTTTATCACAACCAGTGGTAGGCTTTACACTTGAATCCCTAGAACCATACTCATTTACCTCAGGTTGTTTGAATTCTTCTAGACCTGAATAAGATAAGTCTAAAGGTGTTGGTCTATTAAGAATCAAAGGATGAGGTGAGGGACCCATCATTATAACCAAAACCCTTTTTGCTCTTGTCAGTTATCTGACTTGCTAACAACTGATCTAAGTCTTTTATATTTTTGCAAACTTTTGCAATTCTTAAACTCAAACCCTCCTTTTCTCTAACCTTTTTTCAAGTTCAGTCCTAAGTAATCCCATTTGATATTCTTTGTGACCTACAAGATTTAGAACAAGATTTATCATTTGTTACCTCAGAATCTGAGAATGCCATGAGAGCCATGTTTGCTTGAATTTCTTCCTTTGCCATGTCACTGCATCAAATCCAACACCAACTGTAGCACACATTGCTTTTTAGAACATCGTTCAATCCTTTACTGCCTTTTGATGAGCTACCTTGATTCTAATTTCTGTTGTCCTTTACTCCTTTGGTGCTCTGCATTCTCTGGCAAATTGTCCCATTTTAATGGCATTGAAACATTCTACCGTTTGATTTATCATATCCATCAGTAACTGCTTCCATCAATGATGTGAACTTCCTTCTAGTTCCACTGATAGAACTTTCTGCCTCATGCTCAAGTAGGCCATATTCCACTTTAGATCCATTTCTTCCAAATCATCATCATGAAGTTGCTCAAGATCTTCATGAACTAGTTGAGACCCTTGTGGTTGAGTGGATAAGAAGGCATATACTGTGGCATCACTAAAACTAGCAGTACTAATTTCAGTACTGGCAGTATTAACTTTGGTGTTACCAGTACTAACTTCAGGATTAGCAGTATTAGTACTGCTTGCACCTGAAGTGGTTAGAAATGCCAAGTTCTTATCATCATTGTTTGTGCCAACAGATTTCTTTACCTTCTGTTCAACAATTTTAAAATTGTTGTACAAATCATCCAAACCCATAGTATCAAAATCGGGTTTTAATCCATACTACACCACATGTGTATCCCATTCAGAAGGTAAGCTCCTCAAAAATTTAACATTTAGATCCTCTGGAGGAGTAACTACACCCAGAATTGCCAATCTACTAACAAGCTTTTGAAGCCTGTTAAAGATAGAATCAAGTGATTCTGAGCTTGAAGCATTAAAGTTTTCATACTGTTGCTTCAGCAAGGCCTTCTGAGTCTTCCTTGTTGCTTCATTCCCTCCAAATCGAGCTTTAATAGCAGCAAACATTGATTGAGCATCAACATACTGATTGAAGGTAAGTTGATGTTCATTGGGCAGTGCCATGAGCAGAAGACTTCGAGCCTTTACATCATTCTTTTTGCAAATCTTTTCTTCAGCAGTAGAGGGCACAGTCATCTTCAATGCTGTTGATGGACCAGATTCTGGTGCTGTAACAGGAATAGGTACCCACGAATTTCCATTCTCTATGACCTCCCATAGAGCATAATCCTGGATTTGAAAGTATTGTTTGATCCTTATCTCCCACATCTCATACTCCCCGAGTTTGAGCATGGGAAGTTTTGCCAACGCATTGTTCTGAGAATTTTCCAACTCCATTACACCTAGATCAAAGTTTCTCAAAGCACAGGCTCTGATACCACTTGTTGATCCCACGCCTTGATCGATTCTTTACGTAGTAAAGTGTTTGTTACCTTGGATGAATCCAAAATAACAATGGTTGAGACTTTGTATGTATACCAAAGTGTATGCGGAATCTACACTTTGATACTCTAGAGGTGTTTATCAATAGAACAGTAATAATCAAACAAACAATGAACAATGAAGTAATAACAAACTGCTTCAATATTATTAGAATAATAATACGAGTACTCTTGTAGTACTGGGGTTACAACCTTGAAGCTATCACAACTTTTCTCTAAAAGTATTCGTCTAAGTATATATATATCCTAAACCTAGGATCTCCTTTTATAGAACACAAGGAGTCCTTTACAAAGATAACTACCTATCTTTTAGGATCAGTTACCAGCATCCCATAATAATCTCCATGCATACTTATCTCCAAGTCAGCAGCTTTGACCATCAGCAGTATTAACTCTTTCTCCTAGCAGTATTAACTAACACCAGCAGTACTAAGTTTGTACTAGCAGTACTAACTCCATTAGTACTGTTAGTTATACCTTGGCAGTATTAAGTCTTGTGAAGATTTATTCCTAACAGGTATAATGCTGTTCCTCCACCCTATCCTTTAATCTATAATCGACCTAAAAAACTTGATTTGTCTTATTCCGGTCTTGATGAATTCAAAGACCCAAAATTTAAAAGTTATGGTTCTAAGGATAGTAAGCTAGAGTCTAACATTGTTTGTGATAAAAAATCAGATGATTCTAAAGAAAACTTTGATTACTCTTTGGTAAAAGAACAAGTATCAGAAGACACAAGTAGCTTTGTTGAGTCTCTACTTAATGTTAATAGAGAAACTATTTCTCTTATTGATAAAAAGATAGAGTTTTTCAAACCTAAAAATCATGACAAACCAGTTAAAAAGTCAGTTAGGTATGCTGAGATGTATAGATTACAAAGTCCTAGGGGGAATCAAAGAAACTGGAATGGATAGAAGTCCAATCAACTAGGAAGTGATTTTCTGATGTATAACAAAGCTTGGTTTACTTATGGGAGTTTTGACCATGTGCAGATTAACTGTAATTACCATCAAAAGGGAAAGGATGGTATCTAGGAGTAATTACAATAGGGTGGATTATGACTATTATGCCAAAACCACACACCCTAGTGCACACATGAATATGACTCCAAGTGCAGTTTTGCTGAAAATAGGCCTCACACCACTTAATAATATTAGGCCTGTTAATACTGCTCACCCCAAACCAGTAGTTCATAGTGCTAAATCAATGTCACATTTTTCTAAACAAGCACAATCAACTGATCAGAGGCCCTTTTATAAGAAAACAACATTAACTAGCAGATATGTTAATCAAAAGCTTAATACTGCCATGAGACACTATCATACTGAAAGGCCTAGAGCAGTTAATACTGCTAGGTCATGTACAACACCAGTTAATGCTGTTAGGGCAAAAAGGGTAAATGCTGTTAAGACCTCAGCATGTTGGGTTTGGAGACCTACCAGACCTAATGGTGCATCACTTGTTTTTAAAAGACACAACTACATTGATGCACAAGGCAGATCCAAGTCAGTAATGGCTTGGGTCCCCAAAGGAAACTAATTTCCTTATTTTTATGTGCAGGGCAAGCCACAACAGGATGATACAGGATTTATTGACAGTGGATGCTCAAGGCACATGACTGGGAACATAGCTTATCTCTCAGATTTCAAGGAATTTGATGGAGGTTATGTTACATTTGGGGGAGGAGCACATGGTGGTAGAATTTCTGGTAAAGGAACACTTAAAACTGATAGCCTTGATTTTGAAGATGTATACTTTGTCAATGAGTTAAATTTCAACCTTTTTAGTGTCTCACAGATGTGTGACAAAAAGAACTATGTCCTTTTTACTGACACTGAATGTCTTGTCTTATCTCCTAATTTTAAGTTGCCTGATGAAAGTCAGATACTTCTTAAAATTCCTAGAAAGGACAACATGTACAGTTTTGATATGAAGAACATTGTTCCTAAAGAGAGTTTAACTTGTCTTGTTGCAAAGGCTACATCAGATGAATCAATGCTCTGGCATAGGAGGCTTGGTCATATTAATTTTAAGAACATAAATAAGCTTGTTAAGGATAATCTTGTAAGAGGTTTGCCTACAAAACATTTTGAAAATGACCAAACCTGTGTTGCTTGTCTTAAAGGGAAGCAACACAGAGCTTCTTGTAAGTCCAAAGTTCTGAATCCAATTACTAAGCCTTTGTTTATGCTTCATATGGATCTGTTTGGTCCAACTTTTGTGAGTAGTTTAATGCATAAGAAGTATTACTTAGTAGTCACTGATGATTATAGCAGGTTTACGTAGGTTTTTAGGAAACAGGTTGATATCTTGGCAATGTAAAAAGTAAACTATAGTTGCCACCTCTACAACTGAAGCTGAATATGTGGCTGCTGCTAGTTGCTATGGACAAGTACTCTGGATTCAAAACCAATTGCTGGAGTATAGGTATAATTTCATGCATACTATGATTCACATTGATAATAACAGTACTGTTTGCATTATTGAAAATCCTGTTCAATATTCTAAAACAAAACATAT
>BQNB010068703.1:0-26795 GCA_026074375.1 Tanacetum coccineum
AGCATTAATGTTGATCTTTATCTTTTAGCTGAGCATTAAATACTGTTTGACTAATCCTCAATCAGCATTAATGTTATTCTAGCTTTGTCTTGTAGGTCTTCCATCTTTAATATGTTTTTGTCATAATCAACTCAAATTATAATTCCCAACAGGTGTGATGTTGTTTTAACAAAGAGGGTTAAAGATCAAACAAAGGACGAAGGGTGAATTTGGATTAAAGTCCAGGGGCTGCATGTGACAATATATGATTTTAGTTTAATAATTAACAAACTTCCCTCCATTTTTTCTTTTCGTATTCGTTTGAAATTTTACTAAAATGGAACAATAGTATTTTAGCTCTCGCGGAATGCTACGGTTGTCGACGGTGAAAAGCAAATATAACACGATGATCAAAACGAGTTCACGATCGTAATGATATAGAAAAGAAGTCCCATAGTTAACCGACACTCGAAACCAAAAAACCCGAAAATTACTTAAAACTTGTTGATCGGTTCCTAATGCTTGTAAGTAGTTCGGTTCCTATTGATTTTAAGTAGTTCGGTTCCTAATTCTTGTGAGTTGTTCGGTTCCCACTTGAAAATTGGTTGTTCGGTTCACCAAGAGAAACAAGTTGTTCGGTTCCTAATGCTTGTGAGTTGTTCGGTTCCCACATGAAACAAGTTGTTCGGTTCACACTTGAAAACTGGTTGTTCGGTTCCCCAAGAGAAACAAGTTGTTCGGTTCCTAATGCTTGTGAGTTGTTCGGTTAACAAAGGAGAGTGAGTAGATCGGTTAACAAAGGAGAGTGAGTAGATTGGTTAACAGAGGAGAGTGAGTAGATCGGTTAACAACAGAGAGTGAGTAGATCGGTTCTAGGTTGTTAAACCACTTTGGCAGAACATCGAACACCTTCTATGCAACTTTTTCTTCTCTTTGTTTCAGCCAAGTTTGTCTTTGTTTCGTTCCACAAAACGTGACCATAAATAAGCAAATAAACCTAGAAATAAGCTCTCTAAATAAGTTTTAGGAACAAGCAAATAAGCCACAATCTAAAGCCTTGCAAATAAGATCAAATAAGCTACTTATGATGATGGTAATGAAAGGTGTAAAGCTTTTCCGAGTGAAGATGAAATAAATGACCAAATAAGCTATAAAGTAACCGTAACCTTTTCTGAAAAATAAGCTTGAATAAGCTAAAATGAGGATGGCCTCAAACCCAGAAATAACTTTTCAAATAACTAAAACAGAGACAGTAAGGTTGTTTAAAAAGAACGAGTTGGTTTTTTATATGTGAAACCAAAAACGCACCCTTTTGTTACTAATATAAGCCCATAATTTAATTATCTACAAACTATTTGTAAGCCCAATAAGATTTGACGAAAAACGTACCAAAAATACATTGTATTTGTATGTTTTGCATTTGTATTGTGCAGGTAATGGATATCCAAGAAAAGGACAAAAACAAAGCCAAAACGACAAAACCGAGCACAAGAACGGAAAGAGCGTGAAAGAAAAGTCAAATCAAAGCCAAAAGTCAAAAAGTCAAAGTCAACCAAAGTCAACCCTGACAAAGTCAAAGTCAAAGGCGGAGCCGATATCAAAGAAATCTTAAATGGGCCAACCCATACCCATCTAATGACCCAGGTCAGCCCACTTATATGTTACAAACATTATAAAACCCAAAAAGCCCAAGTCTCCTTTTTATAACACCCGGCCCAACAAAGCCCAAAAGCCTAAATCGTTAAGTCTTTTAACACTAAAAGGACTAACCATGCAATAACTCTTACCAATTTGAGGGACCATTTTTGCCAATCCCTTAAACCCTTATCACACCATAAGGACGATTCATGAAATACTAATATACATCTTGAGGGGCTTGTTTTGCCAAAACACCAAACATTTACCCTACACCAAATCAAACTACTGTACATCTCTTCCACTACCCGCCAAAATGCTCCAACACTATTCCTCTTTCTTCTCCACTTTGTCTACACACCCCACACCTTATCCCACCACATAAACCAACAAAATCCACCTTGGTAATCCTTAGAGCCCCTATTCGTTAAGGAATGAGGACAAGAAATCAATGGTGATGATCATATAACTTAGGCACTACTCAAAAATTGATGGCCAAGATTGCCTTTTAAAGGCTCTTACATAACAAGCACACCCGCATAAGCTCTCACAAAGAAAGCACAAGACCTAGAACCTTCATTAGCTTAGTATAAACAGGACTCATTGTAAGCCCTTGGGCATAAAGTTTTTTTAACCTAGTTTTTAGTTTTCAAGTCATTTTTAATTATTGTCTTTCAATTTCCATGTAGTGTAACCTGTTTTTAATCTTAATGAAAATTTGAAGTTTTTAAGTTAAGTTTTGAATCACTATTTTTCTTATTGTTTAAAGCCTTTCAAAAGCTGTTTTAAGTTCTTAAGCAAGCATATTATAAACCTGTTTTAATTTAACTATAAAGTACTTAAGGAAAATTTATCAAAAGGAAATCACACAAAAAAAAACACCACAACTTATTTGGATGATAAGCCAGATTTAGATGGGCTTATGGACACCACCAGCTTATCTTTGATAAGCTGGAGCTTGTAGATAAGCTTTTAAAAGTTTGGTTTGCCCTGTTTGAGCAAGGGCCTTTGTAAGTCTCTTATTTTCAAAATTTTAGCTTAGTACTGTAGCATTGCTTATTTTCTGCTTATTATTACTTCTATTTGCTTTTTACTGCTTTTTATTGCTTATCTTTGTTAGTTTTATGCTTATTGTCTTTGTTTAATGCTTATATGTCATTTATTTAATTTTTTATGCAAAACTGCTTTATTTGCCTTTTAACTGCTTATAGCTTATTTGCCTGTTTTAGTGCTATTCTTTGTGTGCTTATTGACTATTCTTGCTTAACATTGCATGTTTATCATCTGTTTTTCAAAAACTCTGCTTAAATCTTTCAAAAATCAGCTTTTAAAAAGGATTCATAAACTTAAAGGGGTGTTTGGTTTAACCATGTTCATGGGTCAAAATGGGTCAAAACCTGTTTTGTGCACTTGAGTCAACTTAGACTAGATAAAAGTAGTGGTAAAAATCAGCTAGTTTAAGTTTTTAAGTATTAAATCTCATTTTTAAGGTTTTAAGAGTTTGTGGTTTGAATCTGTGAGCTTATAGCTCATTATATCTGCTTATTTGATTATGCCTTTGAATCTTGTAATTTAGTGTTGTTTTTGAGTTTGTTTAAGTGTTAAAACAGGTTAGAAACAAAGACAATAGGCCTGCATTTGTCATTTTTGGTTTTGTCACATCTGTCAAAAAAAATTGCTAAGTGTTGAAAATAGAAGAAATTGCTTTTTCATTTGCTTTCTATGGCTTATTGTGAATTTCAAAATGCTTTTTGATTGATGATATAAGCTCTTTGAGGTTTAAATTTGATCTGTTTGTTAGTCTCATATTCATAAGGTTCTGTTTAAGTGCTTATTTTTAAGCTCAAAAGTGGTGTTTTGTGAAGATTGCAAAATTTTTTCTAAGTGTTGAATCTGTGTGAAATAGCTTTTTCATTAAGCTTTTTAAGTGCTTATTTGAATTTCAAACTCATTTTTCTTTGTTGCTTATTATAGCTTATTGGCCAAGCTTTTTGGTGGTATAAACCATTAAGCCATAAGGTTCCATTTCCTAGCTTAAAAATAAGCTAGAAAATAGCCTTTTGGCTGTTTGGTTAACAGGTTTTGGCCCATTAGCTTATTTGCTTATTGAATTTTCTTACATTGTGCTTAGTTTTGCTTATTAGGTTAGATTTAGTCCATTTTAGCTTAATTATCTTAGCTTAGAGCTTATTTGCATTTTAGTCTAAATTTTTTAAAATTTTTAAGCCTTTTTGCACTTCTGTCATATTTAGCTTAGTGTAGCTTATTGTCTGAGCTTATTTGTGTTCCTTAATGTTCATTAGATATACCTTATTACCTGTTTTAGCTTATTTATCTTTGTAGTATCTTATTTTGGCCATAAAAAGCCAAAACAGTTAGCAAAAAGTCACTTAGTGTAGTATAGCTTATTCTGTCCCTTTAACAGCTTATTTTTTGTTTATACAAAAAGTTTTTTTGTAAAAGTTGCTTATTTTTAAGTCTTTTAAAAAGTTGTAAAAAAATGGCAAATCAAAAACATTTGGGAGTTGGGGGAAGTCCCAGGTGAGCAAGACTCGAACCCGGGACCTCAACCCCTACTCACCAAACGGTTTTACACACACACTCTCTACACAAGCGCCCTTGGGTACGTTTTGATTTGCACAATCTATATATTTATAAATGTTTTGAGCCCATTAGCCCATAAGCACTTCGCAGCTTATTTCGGGCTTTTTAGGGCTTATTTGATAAGCTGGCTTAAACAGCTTATTTTTCCTAGGATCTTTACAACATTTAGGACTTTCTTGTAATTTTTTAGATTTTTCCTCTTATATTTGTTATTTCTATTTATTTTTCGAAGTTTAAAATTTTAGAAAATCATTTGAAAATAGTAAATTAATTCAGAAAAATACAAAAAAATAGTTTTTAGTTTTAGAATTAATATTTTAAGGTTTACAAAGTTTAAAATCTTTTTCATCATTTTTAGATTTTAAATTTCATTTTTAGCTTTTTAAATTAATTTTAGAAAATAGTTTTTAATTATAAAAAGTAGTGAAAAATATTTTTCTGAGTTTTTATCACATTTTAGACTTTTCTAAAGTAGAAATTCATTTTTTGGAATTTTTAAGAATTAATTTGTCATTTTCTAGAATTTTAGTTGATTAAATAGGTTTTTAATTCATAAAAAATTATAAAAAGGTCAAAAAAGTATAAATCTTTTTTAGAAAATTTTCTTTTCTTGTTTTAGAGGTTTAGAAACCAAATTTTCATTTTTAGGGTTAAGATTTTCCCTAGTTAGTTTTTAGACGCGTTTTTAGGATCCCTGTTTTGCGTTTTTAGTTTAAAATAGTTTTGCCTTAATTGTTTTTAAGTGTTTGCATTAATTTTCCCATAGTTTTAGAAAACCAATCATAATCTTGTTCCATTCAAGCATCGATTATCAAAACGACTCTCGACTTTCAATTGCATTCCTCGTTGGGGATAACGACCCGGGAATCATACTTCCGGATTTTCTACATTGAGATTTTTGATTCTTATTATATATTTATATATTTATTATATTTAATATATATAAAGGGTTGAGTTTCTCATTGTCAATTTTTGGCGCCGTTGCCGGGGAGGATTGTATACGATTGTCGTTGCGTTTGACAATTTGTGCTTTGAAGATCCTTCCGTGTGAAGTTATTTTGCTTATTTTCTCATAAAAAATACAAAAAGATTTTTCTTTTATTAGTATATATATAATATAAAAAAAACCAAAAATTTAAAAACATTGTCCATAAAAAGAAATAAAATTCACCATCAATATAATACTTTCAACTGAAGTATTATCATTAATAAGTTCCCGAACCAAAGATCAAAAACTTACCTTTTGTGTCACTCGCGAGGTACGGTTCACCTTTGAAAGATAAACAAACTCTAAGAGGGGTATAAGGCGGGTTGTTCCAACGAACTACGACCCTAAAGGAGAAAGGTTTTTAATAGCTTCGCGCTTTCCTACTCCTCCGCTCCTTTGTGCGTTTTTCTCTTTAAAGAGTTACCGAGAAGCGAGTTGATTATTAGGTTTAAGTGTCTTATCTCATTGTCCGTTATTAAAATAAATTGTGAATACATTGTTGAAAAACCAAAAAAAAATAGTATAAATTTTCTTTTTATATTTTAGTGCATGCGCACTCGTTCTCAATCCTGTAATTCTAACCGTCAACAACAACAAGTCCCACCGACTTTTGTTGAACCATTTAATCTTGTGGAACCAATTGAAAATCAAGCTCCTCCCGTAGTTACGATGGCCGATAATCGTACTATGGCGCAATTGCTCGAAGCACCCACCGAGGGTTACGAGGATGCCATCGTTGTTCCCGAGATCACCGCGGACAACTTTGAGCTTAAGCATGGTTTGCTTACTCTTGTTCAAAATAAACAATTTTTTGGACATGACAAAGAAGACCCTCATGCTCACATTCGATATTTCAACAAGATCACTTCTACGATGAAGTTCCCGAACGTCCCGAGTACGTCGGTTAAGCTTATGCTTTTCCCATTTTCCCTCGAGGGTGCCGCCCGGATTTGGCTTGAAAAAGAACCCCCTCGATCGATTCTTACATGGGATGATCTTGTTTCGAAATTCATCAACAAATTCTTCCCTCCTTCTAAAACAACAAATCTTCGAAATGAAATCACGAGATTTCAACAACGATTTGATGAAACTTTTTACGAGGCATGGGACCGATTCAACGATCTTCTTCGGGCATGTCCACATCATGGATTTTCGGAATTACATCAACTCGATACTTTCTACAATGCTTTGAACTTTAATGATCAAGATTCGTTGAATTCCGCCGCGGGTGGTAATTTTTTGGATAAAATGCCTCGAGATTGCCTAAGAATCATTGAGAGCAAATCCAAAGTTCGTAATTCACATAACAAACTGGTTGTTTCCAAAGTGAGTACGAGCAATTCTACCCCCGGTATTTCTCCCGATGTTGCTGAACTTAAAGATATGGTGAAATCTTTGCTTCTCGATAAGAAAAACCAATCCCAAGCTCCCACTACCGTAAAAGCGGTCGAGGAAAGTTGTGTAACTTGCGGTGGTGCTCATTTATACCATAATTGTCCCGCCACCGATGGCAACGTTTATCGTGACAATATTTAAGAATACGTCTCTCAAGCCGCCGTGGCTAACTTCAACCAAGGAAATACCAATTACCGACCCCCGATTGCAGATCAAATTCGACCTCCTGGTTTTCCTCCCTTTTAACAAAACCAAGGAAATAGTCAAAACCGTTACAACCAAAACCGGGGGAATAATTACAACCAAGGCCAAATTTACCGACCCCAGGTTAATCAACCTCCGGCTTACCAAGCCCCGGCTTACCAAGCTTCGGCTCCTCAAACACAAGGTGTGTCAAAAGAGGATTTTCAAAACTACATCAAAGCTAATGATGCGGTTATGAGAAATATACAAAACCAAACCCAAAACATGCAAAATCAAATGACCAATTTAACGGACTTGCTTACCAAGTAAAATGGTGATTAAAAGGGATAATTGAGAATAAGTAATTGATATGAATAAGTATTTTAAATGTGGTCGAAGATGATGCATAACTTCATCTAAGCTTAATGATCGGTTATGAGAAATATGCAAAACCAAAACCCCAAAACAGAAAAATCAAATGACTACTTTTAACGGATTTGCTACCATTCATGAATTCCAATACCTCCTCTACTTCGGCTCGGTTCTCTTCTAGCAATACGTTGCTAACCCAAAAAGTATTTGAAAGCATTCACAACCGAAGTGGCGTTTCTTATCAAGGACCTACGATTCCTACTAATAATTCTTCTTCTCCTCCTAAAGATAGTGGAACGTGAAACCGAGGTGACAAAGGACACGATGCCTCCTACTAATAACGATACCAAAAACTCCAACCTCCGGTTTGTCCAAGTTCACCTTAAGTACCAAATTCGAGCCCGTTGTGCTCCGCAGCCTAAACCCGAACCATCTATTCCCATATCCCGTACTAGACATAATGACCAAAAGATCGCAAAAGCTAACACTCAAATTGAGAAATTTTTAACCAAATCTTCAAAGAATTTGCATTTCGATATTAGCTTCGCGGATGCTTTAATTCTCATGCCTAAATTTGCCTCGACACTTAAGAGTTTAATCATTAACAAAGAAAAATTGTTTGAATTGGCAAGAACTCCGTTGAATGAGCATTGCTCAGCGGTCCTCCTCAAAAAGTTACCCGAAAACTGGAGACCCCTACAAATTTCTCATACCGGTACTGATTTTCCCAGAATGGATGAGTGCTTAGCCTTGGCCGATCTTGGCGCTAGCATAAATCTCATGCCATTATCCGTGTGGAAAAAGCTTTCTCTTCCGGAACTTACTCCGACTTGTATGACTCTTGAACTTGCGGACCGTTCGATCTCCCAACCGATCGGTATCGCCGAAGATGTCTACGTAAAAGTAGGAAAGTTCCAATTCCTGGCCGACTTTGTAGTCGTAGACTTTGATGCCGATCCCCGAGTCCCCCTAATTCTTGGGAGATCCTTCTTAAAGACCGGACGTGCTTTGATTGATGTTTACGAAGGTGAATTAACTCTTCGTGTTGAAAAAGAAGCCGTAACATTCAATCTTGATCAAACTTCGAGATACTCCTCTAATTATGATGATAATTCGGTTAACCGAATCGACGTCATTGAAATGGCTTGTGAGGAGTATTCTCAAGAAGTTCTCGGTTTCTCCGATGTGATCGCGAGTGGCAATCCCACTCCTTATTATGACCCGATCGTTTCTACCTCTTCTCCGACCCTCACTCCCTTCAGGAAAATGAATTTCTTCTCGAGAAAAGTCGATGCTCTTCCTCGCTCTTGAAGATGATCCAACTTCACCGAAGTTGATCACTCTTATTACGACTCGGAGGGGGACATTCTTCTTCTTGAAGCATTTCTCAATGATGATCCATCATTTCCCCGCTCCACTCAAGGAAGTTATATGCCTGATTTTCGAAAGAACTTAGAAGTTTGTGAAGCTAGAAAATGAAAATCCTTCAATGGATAAACCTCCCGAGGGCGAACTCAAGACTTACCTCCTCATACTAGAATACGCAATTTTGGAGGGTGACTACAAGTAGCCTCGTCCATAATTGCTAAAGACTTGAGTGTCGAGGAAAAATCCGCTCTCATAAAGGTTTTGAAGTCACACAAGCGAGCCATCGCTTGGAAACTCTCCGACATTAAGGGTATTAACCCGGAATTTTGTACACCAAAAATTCTTATGGAAGAGGACTACAAAGTCCAACACCAAAGACGGGTGAATCCGAAAACCACGATGTCACAAAAAGGAGGGTTGAAATCTTCCATGACGCCAATTAATTAAACCGATCTCGGATAGTCCTTGGGTGAGCCCGTACATTGCGTACAAAAAAAGGTAGCTTTACCGTAGTTGAAAAGTGATAAAAATGGAGTTTTAATTCCTACTCGATTGGTTACGGGTTGACGTGTATGCATTGACTACCAAAAGTTAAATGAAGCCACCCATAAAGACCACTTTCCACTACCATTTATGGATCAAATGCTTGAGAGATTAGCGGGAAACGAATACTAATTATTGCTCGATGGTTTTCTCGGTTACTTTTCAAATATCTCCCTCGACCTCATCCGATAAAGAAAAGACCACATTCACATGTCCATATGGAACGTTCGCTACCGTCCGCATAGATTGTTGGCTTCTGCAATGCACCGGGCACTTCCAAATGGTGTATGATGGCGCTATCTTTCCAAGATAATGATCGAAAAAATGATGGAAGTCTTCATGGATGACTTTTCAGGTCTTTGGGAATTCATTTGAAATTGCCTCTCTCAGAGTTGCACAAGATGCTCCAAAAGGTACGAAGACACCATCTTTCTAAATTGGGAAAAGAAGAGTCCATTTTATGGTAAGGAAGGCCATTGTGTCCTTGGCCATAAGATTTCCAAAAATGGGATTGAGGTCGATAAAGCCAAAGTCGATGTGATTGCTAAGTTACCTCATCCCACCACCGTCAAGGGTGTTCGGAGTTTTCTCGGTCATGCCGGTTTCTACCGACGGTTCATTAAGGATTTTTCCAAAATTTCCCGACCGATGACTCATCTTCTTGAGAAAAATACTCTGTTCATCTTCTCCGATGAATGTATTCAAGCTTTTGAAACGTTAAAGAAAAAACTTACCGAACTGCCATCTTTATTTGTGCCCCAGACTAGGACTTACCCTTTTAGCTTAAGTGCGATGCAAAAGCGACCATTGCCATAGAAGCAGTTTGGGGCAACGGTCATCAAAAGCCCCTTCAGGCTATGACACTAAGCAAGTAAAACAACTTGAGCGAGGCGGAATCCATTACACCACACGAGAAATAAATGTTAGGCCTTGTACGCCTTCGAAAATTTTGGTCTTACCTCATCTTGAACAAAAGCATAGTGTATACGGATCACTCCGCCCTCAAATATCTATTTGCTAAAAAAGATTCCAAGGCGAGATTGCTCCGGTGGGTTCTCCTCCTTCAAGAGTTCAAATTCAAAGTAATTGACACAAAAGGAGCCGAGAATCTCGCGGCCGATCATCTTTCCCCGATTAGAAAACCCTTATGAAAATGTGCTCGACCCAAAGGAGATAAATGAAAAGTTTCCTCTCGAGACACTTAATATGGTGACTTTTCGTGGGACTCCAAGTACCCGTGTTTTCCATTTGCAAATTACAACCGAGGAATTCATGTTAAAGGGATGTCGTCCCAACAAAAGAACAAGTTTTTCAAGGATGTTAAACACTACTTTTGGGACGACCCCTATTTTAAAATATGTGCGGATCAAGTAATTCGCGTTGTGTTGCGGGCCAAGAAGCTAATTGATATCCTCATAGCTTCCCATAGTGGACCCACCGAGGGACATTACGGTGCCAACTACACCGCCAAAAAGGTTTTTGACTCAGGATTTTATTGGCCCACAATTTACCGAGATGCCCATGACTTGGTCACCCGATGTGACACTTGTCAGCGTCAAGGAAAAATTTCGCAACGTGATGAAATGCCTCAAAATTCCATCTAAGTTTGCGAAATCTTTGACGTGTGGGGCATCGATTTCATGGGGCCGTTCCCGCATTAGGGAATAAATACATACTACGTGGCCGTGTCGATTTACATGTCAAAATGGGTTGAAGCACAAAAGCACTCTCCACCAACGACGTCCTAGATGTATGCAACATTTCTCAATCACTCTTCGCCTGATTCGGTGCCCCTCGTGCTATCATAAGTGATCGCGAAACCCATTTTTGCAATGACCAGTTTGCAAAGGTCATGCTTAAATACGGAGTTACTCACCGTCTCTCCACCGCGTATCACCCACAAACAAGTGGGCAAGTTGAGGTATCCAATCGTGGCTTGAAACTAATTTATTGAAAGTGACCGCAGGCGCACCGTTCCTCTTGTCGGATAAATTAGATGACGCACTATGGGCCTTCCGTACCGCTTACAAAACACCCATCGGGTGTACCCCTTACAAGCTCGTGTACGGAAAGGCATGTCATCTACCGATCGAGCTTTGACACAAAGCCTATAGGGCCTTGAAGCATGCACACTTTGACTTGAAGACTGCGGTTATCACCAAAAAGTTTCAACACAATTATAATTATATGAACTTCGTGATCAAGCCTATGAGAACTCTTTGATCTACCAAGAGAAGACAAAGAGGATCCATGACTCCAAGATCAAAAACCGCGTTTTCAACGTTGGTGATCAAGTCCTCCTCTTTAACTCTAGATTGAAGATTTTCTCGGGCAAGTTAAAATTCCCGATGGACCGTACCGTTCACCATTGCCATGTCTTTCCATATGGCATGTCGAGTTATCCCAAAACTCCGGTCAACATCAAGGTGAACGGTCAAAGAATTAATGCATACTTGGAGGGGACGTACCACAAATGGTTGTCCCGGATCTCCAAACCTTCCCCAAGTACCAATGAATTCAGGAATGGTCAGCTTAGTGACCATAAAACAAGCACTTCCGTGGGATGCAACCCATCTTATCTTAATTTAAATTTATAATAGTAGTAGTTAATTAAAAAGTGTTGTTTTGTTATGAGGAGGTATCCTCTTTCCTTCTCGGTTCATGTGTTTTTGTGATTGTCCAGAGATTGTACTCGGATTTTGAGTCTCCTCGTGCTTTGCGGTTTTTTGTCCTTCGATCACTCGAGCTTCAAATCCTCACTTCATTTGAAAATCCAATATCCTAATCTAATCGACTAACGTTTATCTTTAAGCATACTTAATAAACGGCTTAGGACTTACGTAGAGACCCTTCTTAAAACATTGAGGACAATGTTTAATTCTAGTATGGGGGGATCTATCGATTTGATTGTGCCTGCATTCGTTGTTTTTGCGTAATCCCATTTTTACCACCAAAATTTCAAAAAAAAAAAATCAAAAATTTAAAAATTTTCAAAAATAAAATAAGTGTTTTTTCACAATTTTGACTTTCCTGCTGGGTAGAATAAGAGTAAATTTTGACTCGATCGAGCGTGTTGAGTTCTAGCTTGTTCCTTAACTTTTAGACTAAGCGTTCGCGAATCTTCGCGAAGAACGAAAAATGATAGAGTTAATTATGAGTTGGATGCTAAGCAAGGATTATTTGGAAATCTTACAAGCTCATGTGTGTAATTTGTGGCTTTTTCTCCCATAAGCTTCTAACCGGACTAATAATACATGCTATTTTTGGAGATTAAACTTAAATCAACATTTTTAAGTTATTTGATGGCAATAATTTATCTTAGTTCAAACTTATACTAAATTTTTTTCAAAATAAGTCTACTAAAATCGTGAAATAAAGTACAGTGAAATATATATATATATATATATATATCTATATATATATATATATATATATATATATATATATGAAAATATGATGAAAAATGAAAAAAATATAATAAATATAAACTGTGGGCTGATAAAAGTTTGATGCATCTTGCCGGCTCACAACCGATGTTGCAGCCTTCTAAAGAAAGCCCATAGTAAGAATAATAATCCGAGACTGATAAAAGTTTGCTGCATCTTGCCGGCTCACAACCGATGTTGCAGCCTTCTAAAAGGTCGAGGGTTACAATTGCATCAATGTTATGTTTAATATTAAGTGTGAATTAATAAATGTAAGATCTCTTTTTGTTAAATTTAAATATGCTTTTGAACTTTGACTATTTCATTTTAAGTTTTTAAATAAGCTATGTATATACGGGAAACCTAAGAGTTTTTGAAACCTAAGGTCCGTGAGTCCCGATACTAGTCTCTGTGGGTGTACAAAAAGCGATGGTCACTTAGCCGCAAGGTTGGGATGTGCCAAGACGAAAGTCGCTACATGGGATGATCTCGCCTTCAAACTCATTATTCTCGGGTGGAACGTGAAGCATAGAATTTTGCAAAACGTTGATCCATGGTTGAAATTCAAAATGGCACATTCACCTAAGATATAATAATTGTCGGGAGTGAAAAGTTCACAAGTTGCAAATATGAGTAGTGTTAGCATCTTAACTGATATTTAACGGTGATTTCGTTTTAAGCTTGGTTTGGAACGAGTGAAAAGTCGGGGACGATGAATTTATCCTTTTTGGGGCATTTTCGGATCGAAATGCATCTTGTTCTATGATCCCTAACGGTTATGAAAATAACGAAAGTCAAATAAGTTAGTTGCTTATAAAAAAAAGAAAAAAAATGAGAAAAAGGAAAAATACAAAAATATTAGTAGGAATAAGTGTATATCTTTAAGAATGGTAAAAACGGGGCTTTTCGAAGCTATTGATTCTTTAATTTCCCTCGATGAACACTTAGCTACTTTTCGAGGTAATTAGTCGAGGGGGATCGAGATTCTTAGTTTTCTTAAGTGCTTACTTATAGCATTGCGTGAGGACACGGCAATATCTTAGTATGGGGGATTTTGGTATGTGTTTAATTACACATACCTTTGACCACTAAAAATGGACTTAAATGACCAAAAACGTACCAAAAATACATTGTATTTGTATGTTTTGCATTTGTATTGTGCAGGAAACGGATATCCAAGAAAAGGACAAAATCGAAGCCAAAACGACAAAACGAGCGAGAACGGAAAGACCGTGAGAAGTCAAAAAAGTTAAGTCAACCCGGGAAGTGCATTGGAAAAAAGCATCGAAAACCGAACCTGAAAACCTAAATTGTCAAAAGTGGGCCCACCCGTACCCACCTAGTGGGCCCGGGTCAGCCCACTTATATAAAATCCTTATAAAAACCAAAAAGCCCAAGTCTTTTCCTTTTATACATACCGGCCCAACAATGAGCCCAAACCAACCCCCTTATAACTCCCGTTAACCACAACCCCCCTTTTTAAACCTTACCCCGTTAACGGTGCAAACCATTTACAAACCTCAAGGACCAAAGTTGCACCACTCAAGGACTATGATTGCAATAACATATAACACCCTCAGGGACCATTCTTGCCTTTTCTGAAACCTTCAAATAAGGCGCGAACACTGTACATCTTCCAGGTTGTGTCCTGTCCTCACTACCAGACAAGACACTATCCCCCTTTCTTCTCCCCTATGTCGACCAACAACTATACACACCTTATCCCACCAAAATCCACCTTGGCAATCCTTAGCATTAGGGTTTTACGCGTTTGCTCTTAAACCGTAAACGTTAAGTTAAATCGCGTAAACTGAAAATGATCATACAATGTAAACGGGCATTAAACGATTAAATGTTTGCATCAAGCAAGTGTTATATGATTATTATGAGGATAATTAATAACTTTGTTCATCTTATTTTTATCGGCTACGTAAAATGCTTACGTTTCATAATAAAATACGTTTAGGCATACCCGGAAGTTCTAAAACCTAACTACGCCTAAACAAATACCCACGATTATACCCAATACTCAAAATAATCAAATATTACATCTTATATATATATATATATGCCGAAATTAAGAGGATTGGACCAAGAGTCATCACTTTGCAAGAATATCTAGATATTTAAAAGACAAAACTCTTACACCTTTTACCAACTTGTCATGTTAACTTAACCTAGGGTTAGAAAGTAACCATGGTTAAGTTAGCAAGATATTTATACTATAAATAGGCTTGCATGCATGAGTAAGTTTCATACTCTTTTATACTTAACAAAATTTCAATTTCTTTCTCTCTTTTCTACACCAAAACCCACGGCAACATTAAGCCCCCAAACAAAATCCATAACTTGATTTTCTAAGATTATACAACCCTATACACAACATACTTAAGGTATTCTAAGGTGTTTGCAAGCTTTGGTTCATCATTTGCAAGTAATAAGAAGAAAAAGGAAAGATTAGGGTTTTGGAAACCTAATCTAGGGTTATAAGCTTGGAAGCTTTGTTTTTGAATCTAAACACGGGTTTAGAACTTATTTCACATCTCTTACATCATTACTAAGGTTTTCTTAAATCCTTTATACTTTTATTTCTTATGATTTTATTTTAATTTTTTTTTAACATGTTAAATATAGCACATTAATCTACCCTATTGACTTTTGAATATGCAAAATGAGTTTTTATTTTGAGTTTTATCAATTTACACTTTTTTATGTCATATGGTTCCTATATATCATGTATAAAAGTAATTTAAAAGTATGTTAACTTATGGATTAAGTATAAACATGTTTAGGTTAAATTAGGGTTTTATAATGTTTCTTAAACTTCACATATGAAAATAATGAAAGTAAAAGGGTTAAACTTGTTACAATGAAATTATAAGGACTAGGGATGATATTGAACCTTATTATAAGTACCACATATGTAAAATATGGTTAAAAGAGTTTTTATAGTAAACTACTAAGTAAATAATACATAAAAACAAGTTTTTATAAAGTTATACACTTAAATACATAGGGGCTGTTTTAATTCGAATCTTAGGCAGTAGCTTTTGATATTTTAGAGTTATAATACGCCTCATGACGATTCCATAATGATAAGAAACTCGAAAAACCGATCTATAACGAAAAAGATACGTTAAAAACGAGTTTACGACTACAAATACTTTTATAAAACTATTTTTATAGAAAGTTACTATTCATGGCAGTAGGTTTGAGTTTAAAACACCTAAAATATGATATAACTTTTGATTACGAGATCGTACACGCAAGAATCGTTGAGAACGGAACTATAACGAGTAAATTACGACATTTTCGATAATTAAAGTTTATAAAAGTAATTTTATAAACTTAGTTTTAAAATGAACAGTAAAAAATCACTATTCATCAGTGTAATTTATCTTTTTAAAATATAATACCTCTTTTAATAATAAAAACGTAACTCGAAGGGAATCCACAGTAATCGGGATTAAAACCGATATAAGTTATTACGATTAAAGTTATGCAATTAAAGCCTAAAACGTCAAACGAGCTGTTGTGAACAGTAATTTTACCTATTCATCGCCAGAATCTTTAAAAAAACTTAAAAATGTATTATTTGTGATCGCTCGTCTTACTACGAAGACGTGGACGTAAGAAACGCGAGCAACGGGCTTAAAACGACCAAATTAGGTCATTTTTACGAAAAGTATATTTATAAACGTTTTCACTTTATAAATATTATTTTACTAAAACGATTAGTCGGTGATTATGCTATATAGAATATTGAGTGGTTATCAAAGTGCTATATTACTAGGGAGTTTCATAATGAGGCCTCTTCGGATGGCGTATCGATGAGTTGTTGGATTTACGATTTAAAGTGTCCTAAACTCCTCGTACGTCATGTCATGACCTCTTTATTTATGATAGCCCGAACGATAGTACGATGTAACAACTATAAGATTATATTCAATGTTATTAAATTAAGTACTCAGTACTTATACGGCCTTATTTTAAATAGGTTGCATTTATCGTCTTGCGTGACGTTTTATCTGTGATTATTTGAGCTATCTGTACTCAAGGTGAGTTCATAGCCCCACTTTTACAGTTTTACTGATTTGATATTATTTGGGGTGGAAACATGCTTGTTTTAATAATTGGACGAGTGTTGAAAGTAATATATTGATTATGTGTTTTGCCTAAGTAGCGATAACCCTCCTGAGCCCATTATTCATGAACTGTTAATTGCATAGATGTAGTTGTGAATTACATTATGTGAGCGCGAATGATATAAATAGATCTATTGGGATTAACCTCCCCGTTTGGGTGATTAGCTATCACTGGGAACGAACGTTGACCATGTCGGACTTGGATGTTGCGGGTTACAACATCTGTACGGGCAAATAACTGCTATAATAGCAAATATAGGTTGAGCTTCGGTGTCATGAGCTTAGTGCAACAATAATCTGGTTTTGTGATTGTTGGCATCTGTTGTAACATCACGGGAAATATTGCGGTTTCCTGCAATAATTTAAATACTTAAACCTTTATGATGTCACCAACAATTTTGTTGACGTTTTAAGCAATGTTTCTAGGAGGTCATTAGGCACGAAGATGCAAGGATGCATTGGATTTTGTGTTTTGGATTGCACTGTTTAAAGTCTTGGTGCATCATGTTTTGGGGAAACTATGTTCTTCTTTTATAAATATTAATAAAGAACAAGTAAATTAATGCTATAAGCATTTGTAATATGACTACCTTATTTAAAATTCAATGTTTCAATCTAAAAGAATTTTGTTGTCGGTTCTTTATATTTCTGTTGCTGTTGATCTCAACAGTAACATTGCCCCAGATCCTTATTCCGCTGCGACCCCATTTTGGGGGTGTTTGTTACATGAAAGAGAGAACCAAGGTACATTTTAACTGCTTGTTACTTGTATTAATATTTTAGGTAGTGTCTAGTGTTAGTGTGTATCTATATGCAACAAATGTGGAGTTACTCGAATTACTCGACCTAACCATAAAAACCTAAGAAGTTAAACCAAAAACATCCTTAAATTTGATTTTGCTCATCCAAACAAGTCGAAAAATACATATGAATTATGTATCTCGAAATTTGTTCATGAGATTATTATGCATGTGTTTGAAAACATTTTTAGGTTGTATTAACAATGCATAAGAACAATTTTATTATGTTCCTAACGTAAGTGATTTGAAAATAAAATTGAGGTTTTGGTTCAAAAACAATTTTTCTACAAGCTTACTAATATATTCAAATCCTATGTCTATGGGAAGCATATTAGTTATACATTGATCCTGTTAGTCCTTAATTGAAAGAAAAAGTGAAAATCTCCAATTTTTATTTTTGGTGTTCACATGAACCCTAGACTTAAATTTACAAGGTAAATAGATGATATATACTTACTATTGATGATCTTTAAAGATGTTTGCTGAATGATTGTTGGTGTTTGATTTTATATTCAATTGATGTTTTTATGGTTTTGATTTGAGTTTTTGGGCGGTTTTGTGTCGTGTTCGTCCGAGTGCAAGCAGATAAGGGTGCGGGTGGGGTATGGTGTTTGTTTTTGTGTTTTGAATTTTTTTGTTAAAGTGTTCTATATTATGGTCTGCTGATGGCTGTCGCATATCTCCTGGCGGTCCCAAATATATTGGGGGGGGGGGGGGGCGCCTATATGGTGGCCGCCCTCAGTAAGGGGTATTTAGACTTGGTTTTTGACGAAAATTATTCAAGGAGGAGTGACATTTTAATTTGCATTTCGCGAATTAAAGATGCTTAATGTACTTCGGATGAAGTAATTAAGTTGTCACGACACAGAGTGGAACACGAACTAGAATCGAGACAGAAGAAGGAGAAGCGAACCAATATGATTTATGGAATGTGTTCCATCATTCCTAAACCAAGACGTAGATAGTTAAACGATTCACGTTTAAGGGGTTTAGTAAGAATGTCGGCAATATTGTCGACGGACGGTACTTTTTCGATTGAGATATGTCCTTTTTGGACATTATCACGAAGAAAGTGGTGATGAATTTCGATGTGTTTGGTACGAGAATGTTGCACCGGGTTTTTGCTAAGGTCAATCACGCCTTTGTTGTCGCACATGATGGGAACGTCGTCGAGTCATACGTCGTAGTCGATGAGAGCTTGTTTCATCCATAGTGCTTGTTGACATGCCTTTCCGGTGCTTACGTATTCGGCTTCGGTAGTGGATATAGCAAGAGCGGTTTGTTTCTTCGAGAACCAAGATGTCAAACAACATCTTACGAACGTACAAATACCGCTAGTGCTCTTTCGGTCCACATAATCTCCCGCATTATCAGAATTGGCATATACTACGGTTTCTATACCGGTCTCCTTAGGATACCATAATCCTAAGTGCGTAGTGCCTTTAATGTATCAGAAGATACGCTTAACTGCTTCAAGATGAGAGGTTTTGAAAGCCTCTTGGAAGCGGGCACAAAGGCAGACACTAAACATGATATCGGGCCTACATGTCATCAGGTATAATAAACTACCTATCATGCCTCGATACTTGGTACTATCTACCGACTCACACTCTTCATCTTTTGTGAGTTTAGTATCAGGGGACATGGGGGTTTTCATTGGTTTAGAGTCTTCTAGAACAAATTTTTTAAGCATTTCTTTAATATACTTAGATTGATTAAAGAATATACCATCTTTCATTTGTTTAATTTGTAATCCAAGGAAGAAGTTAAGTTCACCCATCATGCTTATCTCGAACTCGTCATGCATGATTTTGGCAAATTCATCACACATGTCTTGACAAGTCGAACCGAATATAATGTCATCGACATATATTTGAACAATGATGAGATTAGAACCTTTCTTCTTAGTAAAAAGAGTGTTATCTACCATTCTCATTTTATATTCATGTTTAATAAGGAAAGCTTTTAATCTATCATACCAAGCTTTGAGTGCTTGTTTAAGACCATATAAAGCTTTCTTTAATTTATAAACATGATCTGGGTTTTTGAAATCATGAATCCCGGAGGTTGTGCACGGTATAAGCCTCCTCATGATAAAACGTTCAGGATTGCACTTTTACATCCATTTGGAATAGTTTATATATAAGGCACAAGCATAAACTAATAAATTAGAATGGACCTAAAGTCTAGCAATCCAGGGCATAGTTTCATCAATTAAGCGTGCCTCTTGTTGGTTGTAGCCTTGAGCAACTAACTAGCCTTTATTTCTGAGAAAACACACCGTTCTCGGTCTAACTTTTTTCTATTCACCCACTTAGTTACTATAATTGCATTTCTTAGGTTTGTAGAACTAACATCCCAAATGTCGTTAGCAATGGTATTTGGTTTAATTCTTCTTGATGGCGATTATCCAACTTTATTCCTAAAGCTTCATTTCAACATTCTTAGGTTCTATAGTTGATATAAAACAAAAGAAGTTACTTTGGTTTTGGGCTTGAGACCTAAGGGTTCTTTGGTTAAGATTTCCTATGACATTTTCTAAAGGATGGTTCCTAGATTCCTTAATATTGACTTTACCATCCTTAGTAATTTCACTATCATGTTCAAAGAAAGTTACTTTACACTTATTATCACATATTTGTCCTATACTTAGCAAGTTAAATCCTGAGTTATCAACATGTTCTACATTATCTATTTTGAGATAGTCATTACAAATTGTACCTTTGCCAATGAGGTTACCACAAAGATTACTACCAAAAATGACATTACCTCCATTGTTATGCCTTTGTAATGAAAGAATGTGCTTTCGGTTACCCGTATTGTTTAGAATATACGCTATCTTGATCATTTTATGTCGGGTTCCAAGGCGGACTCCAAGGCATATCTCACTTGATGCATGAGCTACGAGACACGTTTCATTTTTGACCTTCTCATCATCTTCTTCACCGCTATCGCTCTAAGAGCCTCCGACAAAAGCTCTTTGGTTCTTGTCTTTCGGTGGTTTTGGACATTCTCCAATAAGATGATTCGGGTCACCGCATCTAAAGCATTTTCTATCACTTTTACCGTTCTTGTCATCACGGCTTCTTTGGAATGTCTTTTTGTCGTTCCGAGGTTGTCTCACGAATCTACCTCTTCTTTTAAAGAACTTCTTGAAGTCTCTTACCGCCATGGCGTACTCTTCGTCTTCACTACCGGAAGTTGAACACTCTTCATCACTAGATTCTTTCTTAGCCTTTAAAGCAATAGATTTCCTTTCAACTTTTGCTTTGACTATTTCAGAATCTTTCTTGATGATCATTTCGTGAACTTTGAGGTTCCCGATAAGCTCATCAAGAGATAGTGACGTTAAGTCTTTCGACTCTTCAATCGCTGTGACCTTTGCTCTCCATTTAGGATGTAGAGCCCTAAGAAACTTCCTTACGTAGTTTTTGCTAGAATAACCTTCATCAAGAGCTTTAAGACTAGTAATAATAGTATTAAATCTAGCAAAAGCACTATCTATAGATTCGTCTTCGAAAATAACGAATTGTTCATATTGTTGAAAGGGACTAGTCTTTATCTGTTTTAAGTCTTTAGCTTATTCCTATTGCTTATTATGAAAATAGCTTAGCTCAAAGTTTGTCAAAAGTCTTTTTTTAAACTGTTTTTTAGTCCAACTGTCTTAAGTCCTTTAGTGTCTTTAGATGCTTATCAGCTTATTTGGTTTGTTTAAATCTAGTCTTTTGAGCTTATTAGTTATAGGTCTTAAGCTGTTTTCACTTTTTAGCTTTTACTAGTGCTTATTTCAGCTTAAATGTTTGGCAAAAAGTCCCTGGAATCTGTCCACTACCTTATCTACCTTTTAGTTTCTTTTAGCTTATGATTTTTGCATATTTATGGTCCTTTACTGCTTATGAAGTCTAGCTTAGGTATGTTTTTAGCTTATTTAATCTTCTAGTTGCTTATTTAGTCTAAATGCCCAACCATTTTAGCTTTAAGTGTTCTTAAGTCTTAATAAGCCATAACTGTCATTTTCAAGTAGCTTTTTCTAGCTTATTTTCAAGTTTTGTCAAAAAGTCTTTTTATTAAATTTGTTAGTTTTTGCTTATTTTATAGCTTTTTCAAAAAGAAAATTAAAAAAAATGTTTTTCAAAAAGGAAGTCACGGGTTTCGAACCAGTGACCACCCCCTCACAACACACACACACACACTACCACTGCGCCCTTGAGTCTTTTTCTTTAGTCTCTTACAACATTAAATTCATATATGCATTTTCATGTTTTTAGCTTATTAAGCTTTTAAGATTTTTAGCAGCTTATTGGCTTGAGCTTATTAATTTGTTTTTCTTTGAAATCATTAGGAATAGTGTTTAGAACTTTTAGGAATTTTCTCAAATTTTTATAAAATAGTTTAGTAATTTTTATTAATTTTCTAGATTAAAGGTGTTTTAAATTGTTTAAAAATATAAAAAAGTTACAAAAAAATATAGTTTATGTTTTGAAAATTATTTAAGTGCATTTAAGTTTAAAATTTAGCATTTTGAATTTTTAGGTGTTAAATTTGTGTTATTTGGTTAATTAGTCGCGTTTTTTTATTCTCATTAACGTTTTATACTTAAATTTCTTAATTGCTTTAATTGTTAATTTAGCTTATCTTTATTTGCTTTTGCGTTAGTAGATTTAGAAACCAAATCCAAATCTTATAATGATAATCAATCTCGATTTGCGACATTAACGTGAATTTCCATTCACCTCTCATCGAGGAGAACGATACCCGTGTTAATTACTTATTATTCTTTCCTAAGAATAATTTGTATGATACTTTGCTTACGTATATGTATTTTATTATATATATTATATATATATATATATTTGAGGGTTATTTGTTTGATACGTATAAAAACGAACATCAAGTACGCTCCTCTTTTTGTCTTTTAGTGGGGAAAGTGTTATCTGTTTTGGAACATTCCATTTTAGGGGGAAAAATCTGATTTCAAATTTAATGTTTTAATAAAACATTTCTTTTATGAATAAATATTTTGTGTATATATTTTTGTAAATACACTTTTGTAGAAATGTAAGGTTTAAGAAAAATAATTTCTTGATCACTAATCATGTTTAATGATTTGTTTATCCATACCTTAAGTGATTAATCTTTGAAATAGAATTTTACGATTAGTAATTTATAAACGTTTAATTTTATCGTAAACGTTTTTACATTTTGTTATTATCAAAACATCGAGAGGTCGAAAAATATAAATAACATTTTTAGACATTATTTGTATTAACAATCTCCCCCTTTTTGATAATGACAAAATATAAACTCATTTAGTATAAAATTAGAAGTTTATAAATTACTAATGAGTTTAATTTCATTTCTCCCCCTTTTTGTCGAATCCAAAAAGGTTGATCGTCGAATTGTAGTAGAGAGATGAAGACTCCACCAAGGGATCGATCTTACGATAATTTGTTTGCTATAAAACAAAGTTAAAAGTACAAGTGCAAACCAACAAAGCATGACAAATATCTCAAGAGTATAATCCATATTTTAGAAACTCATAAATAAAGTGCATTCAAATTTCTAGAAAGGTGATATATAGCCATATAGGACAATATGTGATGATACAACATAAGATAACCATAACATGACAAAACATATTAGAGCATAGGTGAACATGAATCTAAAAATACATTAATCCTAGAAAACTCATGATTCATAGACATAACTTTTAAACAAAATGTCTTTGGGTTATCCATTATTAGGCTATTAGAAAAGGGTCTATGGTTGAGATGGAAAATAGGTTGTGAAGGCGGTGGTTATGAGATACTCAAGATGAGCAAACATAATGTTCATCTCATCTTAAAGGTTCAAATAGAGGTTACGGTTGTGGAATCAACAAATACAAGTTGATCCATGATAGTCATGATAGTTGTAGTAGAGTGGATGTCCCATGATAGGAGGTTGAGGTGGTGGTGGTGACGGTGAACATGGACTTGAGACATTTTCAAGAGGTGTGATTGGTAACAGTGATAGAGTGATATCCAATGAAGGAATGCTTCGGAGAGGTTGAGGATTAGATAGCCTAGGAGGAACATCCATTAAGTTTTAAAGAAAAGGATTTTAAGGTTGAGGAGAGGTTGGTTCATTTATAAGAGGTGGTAACCCTTGTAGCTTTGATTAAAAGGAAGATGAGGTGTTTTCATGACTTGAGGTGGTTTCTTTGGTTGATGTGATTTTGGATGGTGCATTTGGAGGAGTTGGAGAAGAAGAGGTTGTTGTGGGAGATGGTCTGGAGAGGTTTTTATTGTCACTAGTTAGGTCAACAAATAGTTGCTTTGGTGGTATGATTGTTAGTTTGATTTTCTTGAACCCATGAGAAGAAGAGGCTTATGTATCCATGGAAGTTTGAGGTGAAAGAGAATGTGAGTGGTGAAGAGATAGAGAAGAGTTCATGATTAAAGGTGGAAGAGATGGATAGAAGAAGTAAGGCATAGGGTTTGAAGTTTTAGATTCTAAAAAGTGTTTGTCAAAATGCAGAAATTATAGCTAGGCATAGATGAGATACTGGTTAACTGCACAGAAATTCAGGGGGTCACAGTAGAAGAATCCGTGACCTTTAATGGTGGTCCCTTAAATACACAGAGGTCCCATATATATTAAGGGGTCACCCAGTATTTTAGGGGGCCATTTTCTGGAGACAGGAAATTTTTCCAGAAATATGCTATATTTAAAATTTTCTAAATTTCCCTTTTTTTCAGTCAATCCTATTTTATCATGAATCATCTAATACTTATTATCTAACTTCACAATATCAACTATCTTGAGTTCTATGAGGGAATCATATGTAGGCAAATTTTATCAAAAGTTAAGCATGCATAATATCATATATATAGCAAAGAGTCTATCGAGGTGCATGTAAGCATTGGTTTAGGATGATAAAATTAAAAGATCATCCATGGCAAGCTAAGTTGCCCATACTAAGTACTAAGTTACTAATAAGTAGCATAAGTTTAAATACCTAAGCATAATAGATTAGTAAATAATATAGATAATAATGTCATAAAGTAATTTCCCTCATTGCTCACTTGTTCTTCAAATTCTTCCATAAGTTTCGGAAGCCTTTTTCGATTGATCTTAGTCCACCACGTTTCTCATCTCGTAATTGTACTTGACGGTTAATGATTTCGGTTTGACGGGTGTAAAATGGTTCTAAATGAGAGTCAATGTTAGGTGGGTTTTGAAAAACTTGAGGAACTTGATTGGTTAAGGAATTGACATAACGAATGGGGGAGGGAGTGCTTACACGCGAGGTCCCTTCATCATTTCCATCGTCATCATCATCGTTGAGATGAGATGAGGGATGGTTGATCGAAGGTGGAGGAGGAAGTGGAAGGACGACCTCTTCTCGTGCCACGATCCCTTTGAACTTTTTGCTCTAGTTGAGCGGCAAGAGGATTCATGACACGATCGTACAAGACATAGGACTCATTGTACAACTCGGGATATTCATTCATGATGAATTTAAACAAACGGGTTAATAGCATACCATAGGGTAGATTTAACCTAGCTTACTTAGTGACCCACTCCATTCATTTCGCCATGTAATAGGCAAGATTGAATTTTTCGGAGTGTACAACACAATAAAGCATGAAACAAAGACATGCGGGAACATGATCCCGATTACCCCCAGACAGAAAACGTTTTCCCAGATGATTTCCTCTAAAGGCTTCAAAGTTGACACGATTTCATGAGTGAGAATTTAATATTCAAGAACATCAATCTCTTCCTCATGACGGATGCGACAGACTTGACCTTCTCAATTAATTCGAATAGACAAAACGATGTTCTTAATGAAAGGAGGGTTGGTTTGATATGGACCATCCGAAGGGATATCATATGCCAACTCATCAAGTCTCTATCTATCGGTAAAGACACATGCGCCTTCACAAGGAATGTTAAGAATTTGAACAAAATTTTTAAGAGAGTAGGAGAAGAGTTGATTTTGAATCACAAATTCGACAAACATTTGACCTTCGTCAAAATAATTGTTTTGATATTGACTATAGAACTCAAGTATGAAGCGATGACAGATTTGTTCATTGATTTTAATGAGACATTCAAACTCAACAAAATGAAACAAAGACCGAACATAGTTTAGGTCCGCAAAATTTTCAAAAACCAACCGACCCTCATGGATATAGCGTTCTTCAAGGTTCATTAGTTTTTCTCTTATTGGAGTACGAAATTCATGTGAGATTTTAGGGATATAGTGTCTTGTATTTTTGTAGTCTTCAGATGATTTTTGAGGCATTGTCACCTAGAATGAGAGAACCAATATCACATTTTAATTGCATTTTACTTGTATTAATATTTTAGGTTCGTGTCTAGTGTGTGTCTATATGCAACAAATGTGGAGTAACGATTAACTCGACCTAACCATAAAATCCTAAGAGTTAACCCAAACACTCCTTAATTTGATTTTGCTCATCCAAACAAGTCAAAAAATACATATGAATTATGTATCTCGAAATTTGTTCATGAGATCATTATGCATGTGTTTGAAAATGTTTTTAGGTTGTATTGACAATGCATAACAACAATTTTATTATGTTCCTAACGTGAGTGATTTGAAAATAAAATTAGGGTTTTAGTTCAAAATCAATTTTTCTACAAGCTCATAAATGTGCAAATCCTATGTGTTAGGAATACGAAATTCCTAGGAAAGTGTCGGTCGCTTCCATAGATAACTGTCGTTAGCTCGTTAAGTAATTTTTGGAAACTTACATAGTCAGTTATCTAAAGGCCCATGGATAAACCCATGCAAGCCCAAGCCCACCATCCATTGTAAGTACATAAACACCTCTCCATGCCTTGGAGAGGTGGTTGGTTGTTCATTTTTCACACATCAATATATGTTTACTTTCTCTCTCTAAGTGTTCATCCAACCCTCTCTTTCTCTCACTAAAATAACCTCTTTTCCTCTCTTCAAGTATGTTATAAGATTAGTCTTTCAATTGGTATCAAGAGCCAGGAGTGGTGTGTTTAGATATTGTGTTTGTTTTGGTTCGTGTGTTTTTCTTCAAAAAAGTGCTCGTTTTTGATTTTTTTTTCTTTGTTTTTTAAGCTTAAAATCCACACTAAAGGATTATATACATAGGTAGCGTTGATCTAGTATCCTTGGATATAGGTGTGAGTGCTTAGATTCATAGAAAAATCTCTTATTCTGTGTCTTTTTGGGTTCATTAGCTTTATAAAGGTCACAATCTTGATTTTAAATTTTTCAGCTTAAAAACCTTAAATTTTTCATTTTTCTTATCCCTATAGGCTTAGTAACTCATTTGGTACAAAATATTTTGGAAAACAATCGTCAAAAATG
>BQNB010068704.1:0-11022 GCA_026074375.1 Tanacetum coccineum
ATGATGTCATGATGGAAATGCTACCCTCGTTGGTGAAAGAGAAAGTAACAGAGCAAGTTAAGAAGGAAGTTTATGTGCAAGTTTGAGATCAAGTTCCTGTGTATCTTGCGGAAGGGTTGATTCTGGAAAGGAAAACGACTAAAGAAGAGACGGAAAGATTAATCTCTAAAGCTATCTTGCAAGAACGTAGGCGTATGCAGGTACAAATATCATCATAGATTCAAAATCTAATTGACAATGCTATTCTTTCTTTAGTTGATGCATCTGTACGCAGTTATATGTCGGGTCATATTCTTTATGTTCATCCGGAACAAGTTCAATCATCCTCTGTTCTAGAACAACAACATCAAGTATACCTTGCTATGAAGGCTGATCCTCTGTTACAACAAGATATAGCAATTTGGTTGGCTCTCCAGATGAAGTTTGAGAAGACTCAGGTACCACAAACTGCTTTTAGATATTCTGTCGTTCGCACAAGAGATCAGGACGATCCTCATGATGATGCTCATCTTAAGGTGGAGAATAGTGCAAAAAGGCAGAATACATCAGAGTATGAAGCATATGTATCTGGAGAGTCATCGTCTAGACAAGCTAATGTAGAGGAACCAGGTCCTTCTACTTCAGGTAATCAAGAACAAGATGATGAATTTGATTTCTGGACTGATTCTTATGCTTCTGATGATGATGAGATTCCAACTAAGCAAGTAACACAAGACATCATGGAAGAGATATCTTTGACAATTGATGAAGCTAAGTTGAAGAAGATGGCGGATGAGATGCTAAGACAAAGATGTACTTCAGGAGATGAACATCAGTATCACATTGATCAGATGAAGAATTTCTTGCAAAGTGACATTGTTTGGGAAAGCAGAAAGGAAATTCTTGTCTCTCCGCATCCACGAAAGATCACACCATTAGTTCAAAGCTGTCAAAGAGATCCTGAAGCTCCAGCACTATCTCTGATCAATCAAGACCTTTTGTACTTGAAGAAAGGAAATTCAGGTCCTGAGAAGATCGTTTTGTCACTTCATAAATTTCCAGCAATTGTCTTCAATGATGATGATATTGAAGAACGGACTTCCAGATGGGTTAATAAGTGTATAAAGAAGTTTAATCCTTATGCAAGATATGGTGTTGAAAACTGGAAGAATCCTCATGCGAAGATCTTCTACATAAGGAGACAGAAAGAACCTGGAAGACCGAAGGAAGAGATCTATTCAAACTCTAAGATCGTTCAAGTCATCAAGACATACTGGGAATTGGGTCATGAACATAAGTTTATCACAGAGATTGTGGCAAGAAGAGCTAATGATTGCATAGTGTCAATAACCGAGCCAGATTACAAGAACCTCAATAAGAATGACATTGAAGACATGTATCTGCTGATCGTGAATAACAAGGTACCTGATTATGCTAATACAGGATTGCTATGGTCTCTATCAGTGTTCATCAGGAGTTCAGTGATATGGGAAAGAGTGCACGATTTTCAACTTGGAATCGAAAGCTATCAACAGAAGATTAATCTCACTGCACCAACAATTACATTCCCAGGAATTGAAGAATATGATGTGTTTTCTATTGTCTATGAGCCCGTACATGGAATCATTTACACTAATAGCAAGAAAGAGAAAAGGGTGATGAGACATTCAGAGATACATAAGTTTTGTGATGCAACACTGAGAAGAACGCTTGAAGGACTAAAGAGTTATTATAATGATGTCAAGTATGGCTATGTGCAAAAAGAACTCACAAATGATGAAGTTGAGTTTCTTAAGTTGTTTGAAGAAGAGATTGAAGTTCGATTGAATTATCGAGATCAAATGAGAAGATGGGAGATGTACGTGAATGGAAGACCACTTGGACCAAGGAGGGAACGCCCAGAATAATCGACCCTTAGGGGGAGATTGTTAGGTTTATGGAAAAGTGTCGATTATGTGGTTTTATTATATTTTGTTATTAGACTTTATTTTGTTTAGTTTAATATAGCTTGTAATAAGGTTTATTATGCTTTAAGTAAGAAATAGCATAATAACCAAAGTCTAGGGACTAGTATTGACAAGTTAGGAAAATAAGGAAGGGAAGCCTCCCTCCCATTGCCTATAAATAGCCCTCTAATCTTCATTAGAGGGTGATGCTCGTGTAAACAACTTTCATTTCCCTACTAAATAAGATTTGAATTTTCCCTCCATTTTCTCTCATTCTCTCTAAACTTGCATGTTGATATGATTGATTCAAGATTCATGTGACCTAACAATTTAATATATGTATTCTTCTGTATAAACCTGCGAAACCTGATGAGTTTAACAATTCTTTCATCCTATCCATCGAATCGAACCCTAAATTCATTTTTTATTTTGGTAAATCGCACATTTTATGCTTGATATAGTTGTCTTTGTCTTTGATTACATGTTATATTTGATGAGAAGAAGATTGGAAGCTCTTAGGATGCTTTCATAGGATGATTCTTGGAGGACGATTTAGCCAGTTATCATATGTTTCTTCTCCATCATTGAGCAAACCAGAGGAGTACTAGTTTCTTTTCCCTTGTTTTCTCTTCCCTTTATCTGTTTTAACGGGTACTTCTAGAGAACATTGGGGACAATGTTCAACTTAAGTGTAGGGGGAAAATAAGCCTTAGAAACTATTTCTTCATTTGTCATTTGCTTTGTCCTTAAAGAGATGGGTAATATATCGAAACATAGCATAAAAGGGTGATTTTTACCAAAATTAATTTTTTTTACTACACATACCAACGAAAACCGAGTATTACCAGCGTCCCATGGATAGGAATTTATATGACTAGCACAAAACCCCCAAAATTCCACCCAAAAATATGAGGTTCGCCCTTAGATCTTTAGAAATTCGGGTACCTATCGTCGGTAACCCAAGATGATTGAATTCATATGAGTGTAGCGGTAGCATATTAAATTCTAGAACTTGTTTTTGTGATGCATCCCGAGACCGCATAGTAAGTATTAGGATTTGCTTGATAAGAGGCATTGGGATTAACCCATGTTTTAAACCTGTAATTGTTATGATGGTCACCTCGATCATATAACTATCCCACACCCTTGCCATGCACTCATTTTTAGTGCAGGATACCCTAGTACAACCCTCCAAGCCTATCCTTTTTCACGGTTCTCGTAATTTTTTGGTGGATTCCAAATTATTAATGAAGAGCATTGTCACCCTTTAACCAATCGTTACACCTAAAAAGCCTTAGCCTACCCCGTATGTACTCATTTTTTGTACATTATTGTTTAACTCAAGTTAATTATTTGAGTACACGGTTGCTAAGTCCTTATCCTTGTAAATACAGTTTTGGGACGATTGAGATTCATGGTAGTAGTTATTTCGCGGAAGAATGGGGAAGAAAAGTTAAGTCAATACCCTCATATGTTTATCAAATGATCTTCATGTTATTTTGATCCACCTCAATACGGGTCATTAGTTAGATTGTAAATGTCGAGCATGTAAAAGCTCAAGTGTAGGGGTTCATGTTATAAATCCTCATGTTGTATTATGTTATTCAAAAAAAAAGAGAAAAGAAAAAGAAAGGGATTGATGTAGAGTTTGTATATTTTCGTCCGAGTCTTGGCTTAGCAACCAAACCAGCGTGTATTCGTATAAATAATTAGCTAACTCTTCCACTCCAAATTCACCAAAGTCACCACCCAAATGTATCCCATCCGTTTACGTTTCCCTTATATGTTATCTTACACCTACACCCCACAACCCTTTAAAAGTCCTCTTAGATAGTAATGAATAATACTTGCACCTAGCGGTGGAGGTTTGATCCTTTACCAAGCCTATGGTAATTTATATGCTATGACAGGTAATGAGTGTTGATTTTCCGTTTCCCCCATATGTTATAATTTATTATACACCCGAGAGAAAGAGAGAATCCCAAACACTTATGTGAGATGCTAGTATATACTTTCCGTGCTTTTAATTACGAGGTCTAGAGGTTGTGTTGTGGAATTGTTTTTAAAGAGTAGAGTAAAATGACCTCTCATACTGTTTATTGTCTAGATAGAAAAGAACCCATTTACTTGAGGACAAAGCAAATCTCAAGTGTAGGGTATTTGATGAGTGTCCATTTATACACTTTTTCGGGTCGTTTTATCCGCCTACCTCATGCATTTTCTATCTCTCTCTCTCTCTTAGGTACTTAATCGTTCCTTTTCAGGTATTTCTCATTTGGATGACATTTGGATGAATTACACGTGACTTGGGCTCATTTGGAGAAGAAACGGACAAGACTACGGACCAACACCATGACTCATGAAGATTTTGCTCACAGAGCCTGGAGACGGCGTCACCATCAACACTAGACGCCGTCACAATTCATCTAGTGACGGCGTCACATATTTCAAGACGGCGTCAGCCCGCACCGACTCAAACGCAGATCTAGAAGATTCATTTTACGACGGCGTCACGGCTAAAACGCGACGCCGTCACGTTGATTTTCTTATAAATACAAACCCGAATTTAGGGTTTTGAGTGTGTAACTTTAGAATAAAAAGAGGGTACGAACCCAAGTTCGTTTAGCAGCTGTAAGAGACGATTTTAGGGCCTAAAAACCCTATTGTACTTCTTCCAATTCATGTTTTAATCAAGTAAGATTTATTTAAATCCATTCTCAAATATTGTCATGTGTTGTTTGGATTTATTGCGTTCTTAGCTTTATCCTTTCCAGCGTGGCTAAACCTCCTATTGTGTTTATTTATGATTGTATGAAACCTAGAATGTAGATCTTAGTAATGTTGCTTCTTGTGATGGATGTGCACGTTAGGCTTTAGAAAACCAGCTTTTGTCTGCATCGTTGTTGATATGTCTAGGGAAACGTGATTGTGTAGAAAGGATACCATCAGGTAACAGTCTTCATACTACCTTGCCCCCTAATATGGTTGATCCACTCTTAATGTATTTCACATGCACTTAGTAAATTCCTAGGGCGTGTAATTAGTCTTCAATACCCTTCATGTGCGTTACTCTAGCGGCATACTAAGTAGACGGCGGGTTCGTGTAATTCGTTCATGCTTTAGGAAATAGTTACACAAATCATCACAAGTATGACAAGGCAACAACACTAGGAGAAGCAATCTAGGGAGTAATACATGATTAAATAAACAAAGTGTTTTATCTTATTGTTATCACCAGTAGCTTAGTTAATATTTAGTTTAAACAGCTAAAACCAAACCTCTCTCCAATTATATGATTTACTTGCTTTCTATAAAACATAAAAAGACAAAAATAATCTTCTCTCAACCCTTAGAATTCTGTTAGACCGTGATTAAGCCTTGCCAACATATTCCTCGAGTGAACGATAAACAACCCCGAGTCTTGCCTATACTACACTACAACGATTAGGTGCACTGCCTAGGGAGTTGTAAAACTTCTCGTGTAGAAGTCCTACGACGACCGCACATCAAGAAGGATGAACATAGAATTGTTAAGAGGAACAAAGCAAGACTGGTTGCTCTGGGTTATAGTCAAGAAGTAGCAATTAACTATGATGAAGCCTTTGCACCCGTTGCAAAGATGGAAGCCATCAGGATCTTCCTTGCTTATGCTACCTACATGAACTTCAATGTTTTCTAAATAGATGTCAAAAGTGCCTTCTTGAATGGAAAACTTAAAGAAGAAGTTTATGTTCAATAACCTCCTGGTTTTAAAGTTACGGGTTTCCTGATTATGTCTATAAACTTGATAAAGCCCTATATGGACTGAAACAAGCACCAAAGGCATGGTTTGAGAATCTACTTTTCTCATTCATAACAAATTTGTTAGAGGAAAGATTGACAACACACTGTTTATCTTCAAAACAAAAGGATATGTTCTACTTGTCCAAGTGTAAGTGGATGACAACATATTTGGGTCAACAGATTACAAACTTTGTAAATAGTTTGAAAAAGCGGATGACAAAGAAATTTAAAATGAGTATGATGGACGAACTCACTTACTTTTTTAGATTTCAAATCAAGCAGGATGACATATGGATATCCATTTGTCAAGATAAATATACTAGAGACTTACTTGTGGAAAACTAGAAGGGGGGTTGAATAGTTTTCCCCTTTCTAGATTTTAATTTAAAAATTCTAAGTTAATTGTTAGCATATTCGTTAGATCTATGAGTTAGTACACAAATGATTATGTGATGCAAAGTATGTGAAGGTAAAGGATAAGTAACACAGGTATTTATAGTGGTTCGGCTACAAGGTCTCCTACATTTCCCTATTCCACTCCCCGAGTCACCTACTCGAGAGTTCGAATTCACTAGACATCAAAACTCCTTCAAGTGGCGGAGAAGCCTCACAACGTTTCTTACCCTTTATCCGGTACTAAGCTAAACACCGGGTTCTTATATGAATGAACCAATCCTACCCTTGCTTACCCTTTATACGATACTAAGCTAAATACCATGTTCCAATATGGAGGAACAAAACCCGACAATGATTTCCCTCTACTAGGTGCCAAGTAATACACCAAGATCTAACAAAGGTAGATCCATCCTCAAATATATTATCTAACACAATATATTTTCTAAACTTATCCAAATGCTCCTAACACTATATGACATACATCTTGATTAACAAGGATGATGAATGATGCTTTGAGATCAGTATTTAGATCTTCATGTGATGAGAGATACTTGATACATGTAAACCTTGATGCTTGATATCGTATGCAAAAGGTCAGAAAAACTTCTCCTATTAAGAAATTTACCAAAACACTAAAAATGAAAAGAAACATGATCAAAGATTAGATGTTAGCTGAGTATGAGAGTAAGAAACTATGTTATTAGATGCCTAAAACAAGAGAAATGACTTGGTATTTATTGTAACACCCCCAGTTTTGAATAGCAGCGGAAGCTAGACGAGGGTATTACTTTATGACACACAGTACAAGTTACAGAACACGACTCTAAATGAGACGTTTTGAAATACATTATCATTGAATAATACAAAATATCAGAGTCTGATACAAGGTTCCACAAGTTTCATAATGTACATAAGTAGTACATAATAAAATTTTAAAGCTTTATCGAACGATAATGTTATGCAAGGTCTTCAAAACATTTCTGTGCGCCTTCAGTGTATGCTCGTTTATACCTTAAGGACCTGAGATAAAACATGCTGAAATGTCAACATAATAGTTGAGTGAATTCATAGGTTTTATGTAATGGACAATCAAGTTTTCAGAGTTATAGTAATAATTGCAACGAATACAATCATTATATAAATAGATATTGTTGCAAATATTAAGTCGTGGCACTCAAACTTATAGTATATATCAATAATGTTATATTAGTATAATAATGGCCCCGTTTAGGTAATTGCCATATAACCTAGAGTCTAAAAATATCAATATGTTTGGTTACCCCATATCTGGCTAACACAAACGGGATTCGTCAATCCCGATAGGCCTATCCACAATATTTGCGTTCACACACAAGTGATTAATGGTCCATAATGGGGGGGGGGACTTATGGCATGAAGGGACTTAGACACAAGCAATAATATATTCATGAAAGCATACAGTTTTGAAATTAATTATCCGTAAGTAGATGTTTTAGCATGTATCTCACCCTAAAGAGTTTATAAAACAATTAAATAAAGTTGGGGTATGAAACTCTAAGTATGATCAGTAGTGGATTATAAATGATAGAGTTTGTATGCGAGATCACGAGCTTTAACGATGAACTACGAAAGTATAGTGATCATGTTTTAGAATAAGGTACAATAATATAAAGTTATTGACTTTGATTATAATGTTGTACATAGATTCTTAAGTTGTTATATAAATGAAGTGTCCCTAAAGTTTTGTTTGGATATTTGCCTTTTATAAATAACATCATACTATCTTTCGGGTTATCATAATTTAGATGTCATGTAGTGAACGTATGAGGAGCCATGACACTTTAAATTGTAAATCCACAACTCGTTGATACGACACCCTGGAGAGGCCTCATATGATTATGAAATTCCCTATTAATATAGTACTTGGTATTTATAAGTTATATGTGAAAGAGTAATTAACGAGACAAACATTTTATGGAAACTTTCGTTATGTTTCGTTAAGGACTCTTGGTAAAACGTGAGTGACATAGAAGTGGTATAAGTGAAAATGGTTCAAAATGGTCGAGTCTTGGTTCAATTTAATTACAGAAGGTAAACGGGTCATAATTTTGATAAGTGGGTCCTACCACTTGGGGTTTTATAAAAATAGCCAATTTACAAATTAAACCATCCCGGTTCATATTAAGTTACTAATAAGATACATCCCGCTCAAGTTACCATATTTTCTAAACCGCAAGAGGTCTCGACTAGGTTTTTATATCCCCGAGACCGTATTCAAGTCTATTATACAGATTTAGAAATCCCACTAATCCAATTTTTATGAAAAATGGTCAAATTGGTCGATACATCATTAAAGATCATGGCTGTTTTTGGACAGGCAACCTCAGTCCCGGTGAAATTGTCGTCATTTTCAAGCCATAACTCCGATTAAGCTCAAACCAGTGAGCATGGTTAGATATTTGAGTCCTCTACAACTTTTAGTTTTACATAATTAGGGGTCACTATACAAAAATCTTGAGATAATAGCCATTTACTACATGTGTGCAACATTGCACACCTTGCCATTTCAGCTATAACTATTTCATTACGGACATTATATAAGGTCGAGACACCCGGATAAATGATAATAGGAGGATAGGTTATAATCCATAATAATTTTACTAATACCAGATAACTACTGATTTTCCACCAATATCTCCATGTTTACTACTACGTCTAAAACAGAATTTTACTCCATCCAAACTACCATTAGGATTGTTTAGCTTGCATTTTTATGATTTAACATGTTATGTAACATAATCCCCTTCCTTCATTCCATATTACTTATAAAACTTGAACAGGTATGTGGTATATCAAAAGGAAAGGGGAAAACTTGAAATTCTAAACATAGTCTTACATATTTTTAGATGGAAACCAAGATCTACATCTAAGTCTTCTAACTCCAACTTAGTCTTTAATTCTTCTAACACTAACTTCTTATAACCTGAGAGAGTTCTTGTACTTAGCATTCTAGTTCAGCCTTTAATCTTGTGTGTCTCTTATATCAACCTTGAAATCTTCAAAGCAATACTTGGACTATGTAATACACACCTAGGTCTTCATCTTTGTAGTATATTTTAGAGCTAGAATTAAAACTTCAATGGTGGTGGTGAATATGTTGTGTACGGATAGGAGAGGACGAGAATCAAGTAGTTATTTCTTTTTTTTGCAAAGTATCTTAATGGTGAAGTTAGAGATTTATATGCTTATATGTAGCATGATTATGTGTCTTAATATAAGACTTAGTAGGCTTAAACAAAGCAATGTGGCCTTATGATTAAACATACACGCCACCTCAAGCTTGAGGTGTGTGTTGATTTGCTTCATTTTGAAGTTATTGAGGTGTGTGTTGATTTGCTTCATTGTGAGGTTATTGAGGCGTGTGTTGATTTGCTTCATTGTAAAGTTATTGAGGTGTGTGTTGATTTGCTTCATTGTGAAGTTATCGAGGCGTGTGTTGATTTGCTTCATTGTGAAGTTATTGCCCTACGGGGTATAATTTGGTCCCGGTAATTACTGATAAGTGTAAAATACACATATCTGTTTATACCAAAAATGACCTTAAATGACCCAAAACAGACTAAAAATGGCAAAAATATACTTGTTTTTATGTTTTGTGTGTGCAGGTACGGATATATCAAAAATCACAAGAAAACAGTCAAAAACGGGCAAACACGGACACGGGAATCAGAAGAGCACAAGAGAAGCCAAAGATTCAAAGCCAAAGCCAGAAAAAGTCAAGCTTCAGTCAAATGGTCAAACCTTAGCAAAGAAAAATCAACTCACAAAAGGACAAGTCCCAAATGTTTCATTTCAGTCCCTCCAAGTTTCAAATATTACACAAATTGTCCCTAAACTATAAATGGGCCCTTAATTCCCTAATAACCATACCGGATCAAAAGCCCATAACCAAAGCCCAAAATCCCTAGCCCATTTCCCTTTTAATAAACTCCAAGGACCATTTATGCCATTTCTGAAAATTGTTTTACACTACACCTTTTATAAACCAAACACAAGGACTGAATGTGCAATTTCCCCAAAGTTTAAACCTGATTTACCCAAATTCAGTTAAAATGGGCGCGAAGAACATGTTACTGTTCATCGTCTCCCCATTTTCACCACTCAGTCAAAACGACAGGGCTTTTCTTAATTAAGGGTTCAAATGGTCAATTCAAGGAGTCTACTTTAAGATGGCAAGGTCAAATTCGTAATATCAAGGGCTCTCATTAGCTCACCATCAAGCAAAGCCACGTCAGATTAAAGAAGCACAAGAGATGATGATATTTTGCATTGGAAGCACTCTCATAACTAGCACAAAGGTGTCACATCAAAGGATTGCCAGCTTGGCAATCCGTTTGTGCACATACTTGATCCAACGGTTTAGATCAAAGCCCTAATGATTGGTGAATTGAATGGTGATGATTGAAAGAAGCTTCTAACTGATTTTGGGCCTAGAATCTTCATCAGCAGGCTATAAATAGCCCTCACTATCACACACACACACCATCTAGTTAGTAGTAGCTTTTAAATTTTTAGTTTAAATTCTAGTTTTAAGCTTAATGTAATTTTAAATATTTTGTAATTTCCTTTTCAAGCAATGTAATCAGAGTTTTTAGTAAATGAAAACCAATTTCCTTTTCAAGCAATGTAATCGATCAAGGGGGTTCTTTCTCAAGCCAAATCCGGGCGGCCCCCTCGAGGGAAAATGGGAAAAGCATAAGCTTTACCGACGTACTCGGGACGTTCGGGAACTTCATCATAGAAGTGATCTTGTTGAAATAACGGATGTGAGCATGAGGGTCTTCTTTGTTGTTAGGATTATGAAAAAGACTCGGTCACCCCCGTGTATCATTAGTATAGCATAGCTCGTAGTTAGAAAGAATCACTTGTATATATACCC
>BQNB010068704.1:13399-30524 GCA_026074375.1 Tanacetum coccineum
AAAAAAGGTGCCTGTCGTATATTCGAACCACACTATCACTTATTGTTATTCTCTATTGCTCTCTAGTTTTCTTCAGGGAAGTAATTTATTGTAGGTTATTTATTGCTTTGTAGTTTGGTAGCTCTAATCTGCCTGCATGCCGCCTTAAGTTGTCGTTTGCTGAACATGAGAAAGATTTTTGCATTTAGTCTCTAACATTGGGTGTGCTTGGTAGGGAGAGTTGAGGGTAAAGAAATGGAATTAGCCTATTTTCTTTTGTTTGGCAACTCAAAGAAATAAAAAAAGCAGAGAAATTAAAACTCTCGTGAATTGGTTTGTGTGTATTTTAATTTCCATCCCCATATGTATGGAAATTGATTTCTCTCCTGTGCTTTTTTTCAGCAGAAAATAAAATACAAAATGTAAAGTAACTCCCAATACCGTCTTCCACGGTGTATGGGGATGTTGAGATGTAGACTGCCTTGCCCCTACCTAAAGTAGAGAGGCTGCCGGTTCTACCAAAGGTAGAAAAGGACCTCCGACTTTTGTATCGTGCTCGTCACATTATCTCTTTCTTTAAAAACCAGTGACACCCTAGCCACCCTAAATCACAATACCACTCCTTTTCAGACACGATTTTTAAATTTATCACTGGCCCATCTTCGTAATTTGGTGTACGAAGCCATTTGACTGCACTCCTCATCTACTCGGTTTCATCTTATCTGTATTTAGCTCTTGTTTATGATTTGTAACAATCTTTTGAACTAGCACTGGAATTGAATAGTAATTTTCCCAATTATATGAATTCCATATTACAGATGGTGTGGTATCCAATTGGTTAATTTGCATACCTACTATTCCTTTTCTTTGATTGTTGTTGTTTGATAAAGTATAATATTTGATTTTCTTAGGATTAAATGTCGTGAAACGTGATTGTGTTTGTAATTTGTTGTATCTTTTAAGCTTTTTGGTTTATCATGTGTTTATTCTTGTTGCTTAATATTTTGAGTTTTTAATTTGGAGTATCACTTGTTACACCTTTCTAGTTTCAGTTTCATAGTAGAACTTGAATTTTATGTTGATTTCTTTGGTCGATTCTCTATTGCAACCAAACACCAGTCCAGCAATTTCATTTCTATTCTTTACTTCCTTTCATTTAAGGGTCAGAGTGACTGTAAAAACACTCATCTCGAGTCATATGAGTTATTCCACCTCGCTAATAGTTCTGATGATGATGGTCTTTTTACGTGACCAGGTGTAAATATGTTCAACTTAACCAAATTGGAGCTTACTTTGCGACTGAAACCTCATCTTTTAAGCCTTTCTCTTGAAGAAGCAGTTAAGGGAGAGCTAGAGAGTCTCTTCCTTGATAAGGTCGTCTATAAAAATAGTTTTTCGTTTCTTTTTAAAATTAAGATGTATATGCTTGTTTTAGCTCATAATACCTTACGAAATTATTAACTCTTACTTTCTTTTCAATAACAGGTCATTGCAAATTTGGGGCTATGCATATCTGTGTATGATATTGAATCAATTGGTGGTGGTTTTACCTTTGCAAACGAGGGTGCTCCAACCTACACAGTAAGTTTAGTTTATGTTCTTTATCCAACACTATTTATCTATTGTTGACTAGGTCTTACTATAAATATAATACCTTATGGCCAGTGGCGGAGGATTTAAAGGGCAGGAAGGGGTGCCCCCCCCCCCCCCCCCTTCCTTTTTCTAAAATTTGTAGCGAATTTCATGGATACAGGGGTTTAACTATGGAATTTTATGTTGTGGCCGCCTAAAATTATGGTAACAAGACGTGTGACTAATAAGAAGTCCTTTTTTAAAATAAAAAGGAACTTGAAAAGATGTAACCACTCCTCTTCATATTTGATATTTTTCCCTCCTAGTAGAGTAGTAGACACTAGTTCATTTATATGAGTAGATATGAATGTTTTAAGCTTTGAAGAGTTCAAAAAATGGTTGTCATTTGGCACTTTGTGTGTGTGTGTGTGTGTATATTATATACATATATATATATACACACATATATATATATATACACACACATATATATATATATATATATATATATATATATATATATATATATATATACATATATATATATATATATATATATATACACACACACATATATACATATAGAATCCGGATCGATTGAGAAGGTTTTCAAAAATGATAGATTTTTAACTTTGATTCAAGTTTTTCAAGCGTAAAACTCATTTTAATGTGATTATAATTCAAAATGTGTAAAAAAATTCGAATCAATGTTAAAAAATCTCTCGTTTTTGCAATATAAGTAAAATACTGAATCTTCTAAAAAAATTTAAGGAATCATTACCATAACTCGATTTTAGCAATATTTGTGAATCAAATTTGAGATTGATAGTTTTGATTCAGTATTAAATGATGTTTACTTGTGAATCAAATCAAAAAATATGAATCAATTTGCTCAAACGTAGATTTCTCAATCTTCTCAAAATAAAAACCTTCTCAATGGAACCGGAGCCTATATTATGTATATGTATATGTATACGTATACGTGTACGTATACGTGTGTGTGTGTGTGTGTGTGCGCGCGCGTGCGCGCGCGTGCGCGCGCGCGTGTGCGTGTGCGTGTGTGTGTTTGTGTGCGTGTGCGTGTCTGTGTGTGTATATATATGTATGTATATATGTATATATGCTATTGTGTTGAAATGAGGTGCATACCCGATCCAAATTACCATTGCTCAGTTCTTCAAATAATTAAAATGGATAGACGTAAGATGGAATAAAAAGCAAGTTATGTGAAATAGCGGCTGTCTTGATGAAGAAGACGGAAGGATGAAAATACACATAGGCCCACTTTAGATGTACATAACCACATATATGAAACCCACTTATCATTTGTCAAGGCCCAACCCACACTTTTACATTTACATTTTATACTGAAATATATTTCAATGTTTCTATTTTTTTGTTTGGCACTTTGACAAAGAGTGTTATTCACAATTTAAACATATTCTTTAGAATCTTTTACTGTTCAAGAATTGGTGTTTTATTTATCTACAATTTAAACATGAATCATTAGCACTTTGGCAAAGAGTCTGTCAACAAAGAACGAGCCTAAGTCGAGTTCGAGTTACTCGAAAAAAAACTCCATTCCTTTAAACACCAAGTCAAAGGTATGATTATTTAATTATTAAACAAGAAAAACGGAAAAGTGACACTGAAGATCAGGTAAAAAAAATCCTAAAAAACCCGACGAGTAAAACCGACCCGAACCAAAAATTTTTGAGTCGATTTTATTTTTATCGAGTATATAGTGCATACCCTGTGTTTAATTCCTAGATCCGCCTCTGTGCCAAAGTGCTAATGATTCATGTTTAAATTGTAGATAAATAAAACACCAATTCTTAAACAGTAAAAGATTCTAAAGAATATGTGTAAATTGTGAACCACTCTTTGCCAAAGTGCCAAACAAAAAAATAGAAACATTGAAATATATTTCAGTGTAAAATGTAAATGTAAAAGTGTGGGTTGGGCCTTGACAAATGATAAGTGGGTTTCATATATGTGGTTATGGACATCTAAAGTGGGCCTATCTGTATTTTCATCCTTCCGTCTTCTTCATCAAGACAGCCGCTATTTCACATAACCAGCTGCTTTTTATTCCATCTTACGTCTATCCATTTTAATTATTTGAAGAACTGAGCAATGGTAATTTGGATCGGGTATGCACCTCATTTCAACTGGGTATGCACTCTATAAATTAATTAACAAAACTTCAAAACCAATTTTTTTTACACTGCGACGAGGAATCACAGGGTATGCAAGTGCATACCCTATGGTGGATGTAGATCCGCCCCTGCTTTGGCAAAGAGTCTGTCAACAAAGAACGAGCCTAAGTCGAGTTCGAGTTACTCGAAAAAAAACTCCATTCCTTTAAACACAAGTCAAAGGTATGATTATTTAATTATTAAACAAGAAAAACGGAAAAGTGACTGAAGATCAGGTAAAAAAATCCTAAAAAACCCGACGAGTAAAACCGACCCGAACCAAAAATTTTTGAGTCGATTTTATTTTTATCGAGTATATAGTGCATACCCTGTGTTTTATCCAAATCAGCCTCTAGAGCTATTGTAACATTTTCTCCTCGAAAGACGGTCAAAGCTCACGCCACTCAAAACTAGCTTATAGGCTTATATGGTTTAACTATTTTAAATATTTTAAAATCTGGTCAAATGCCACAATTTGACAAGATGGTTAGGTTTGTCCCCTCATTAATTAGTATGGGTTAATGGGCTGCACCGGGTCGGCGGACCTGTTATTTGTAGGATCAAAATCAATATTGTCACGATCATAGTCCAAGTCTTTGACTTCAACGATTTTGGAGGTTGTAAGAATGCAAAATAGACCTTGGTCAATTCAGCTCGCTTAACCTATGGCCCATTTTCCTGTTTTGTTTTAGCTAAAATTATATATATTACCCATTTGAGATAAAACACGACCCAAACTGACCCATTCGTAAGAATTGTAATGTTTTTGTTGAGCCACTTTGATTGCTGTTAAATGAGTCTCCGTATTGTTACATTTGTGCATCTGACATATCTTTCCAAAAACTAGTTAAAAATGAACTGGAAAATAAGCTGGAAAAAGATGATATTTGTTGTAACCATACATGTAACTATGATTTGACATTTGCGTGTAATTTGTGTGTGCTGACATGAAATTAATTTTCTTTTTCGCAGGTTAAATTCAGGCTGATAATATTTCGGCCCTATGTAGGAGAAATTGTATCCGCAAAACTCAAGGAGTCTAATCGTAATGGTTTACGCTGTAAGTTGTTTTCTTTATCTGTTGATAACATATGACTCTGACTAACACAAGGTGAACTGTTCAGTTTAGTCACTGAGTTTTTTTCCCTTTTTTGCTAAACAATTATACTATTTTTTTTCCTTTTTTAGAGACTAGTCATTTAAGTTAATTTCATCACCAACATGTCATTTTTTATTATATTTTGCACATTCATTCGTCATTTTCTCGTTTCAAACATACCATAAGAATCAAATGATTTGACGTCTAAATATCAGTCCCCTACTAATATTGGTTAAACAAATTGCAGTAACACTCCGATTTTTTGATGACATATACATACCAGAGTTGCTAATGCCCAAACCTTCCCGTTTCGAGCCTGACGTGGACCACAAGTAAGTTCTTACCAATATCATTAAATAGTTTGCGAGACACTACATAATTTTTGTTTTCCAATATGTGATATTGTGATCTAAGTGTGCGTTTGTAATGAAATAAACCAGGAACCAAGGCATATGGACATGGGTTTATAATGACAAGGTGGAGTACTATATAGACGGACAAGACGAGGTTGATATTATTTAGTCAGAATCTGTATTTGGTCTTGCGACATAAGTGGTACCAAGATGTTTTTATTGGAAGTTGCTAATGTTCCAATATCTAATTGCAGATTAGGTTCCGAGTTCAAAATGTAAAGTTCCCTGCAATTCCCATTGAGCAAATAGGCAAGAAGCCATTTGCTCCTATGGAGATCACTGTAAGCTGCTAAATTCTTTAAACTAAAAATTTACGGTATAGGAGAAATTACATCCTCGAAATGATTTAACATTCGGACTCATATTTGACAAGTTAGCTATTCTTAAAAAATTTTAAAAAAGTGGTCCGGGACTACTTAATCTGACTCGTTACAAAAAACGTATTTCTATAACTCCCATGGAACCGATACAATCTTATTGCATATTTTGAAGCTAAAATACTAAATTGTGAATAAATGTGACTTTTTGCAGGGATCACTTGTGTCGGAAGGTTTGGGCCCGGTTTCGTGGTGGGTCTAGTCAATGAAGTTTCCTCGCACCTGTGAAAGTAAAACATATCCTGGTGTTGATGTGGAGTTTGGCGGCACACATTCTTAGGAAAAAAGGTTAAAATCATGCGTCTTTTTGCAATTTGTAGTTCAAAGTCTACTTTTAACTTATCTAAGATACCAGCTTCTTCTCTACATCTTGTGTTTCCCTCACAGGCTAACACATTATTGATCATGACAAACGGTTTAGTTTTTGTTCGGGTTTCAGTTTTGTTGGTAAAAACATCCCTAGTACGTAATTGTACATACTAGCAAAGTGATACAACCTACGCAAATTATCTCATTGTAAAGGAAGAGATGGACCTATGCCCACCGTAGGTGGTTCCCGCGAACCACCTTAGAATCCGAAATCATTTATAAGTTATACAACAAATTTTTCGGGGCCTACCTTAGAAAAGTCTTAGGAACCACCTTGGGATGAGATTGAGTAACAAGTTGATGAAAAATAATGATAAATTCTAGTGTTGAGATATATAGATGAAGCAAATACTACTACTACGAAGAAGAAAAATTTTAGATGATGATAAAAGAAGATAAAGAAGAAAGAAAGAAAGTCAAATATAAAGGGCATGTTTGGTACACAAGATTGTCAAGAGATTATACTTATGTTTTTGAAAAATAAGCTATTTAAAATATAAGCTTCGTTTGGTAGACAAAATTATAAGAGATTATAAAAAAAATAATCTTCCATAATCTCTTAAAATCAAATGCTACTTCATGCAGCTTATAAAAATAATCTCTTTTCATAATCTCCATCTACAGCTCCATCTCGAGTTCAAGCAACATTTACTTTTGCCAAACATACCCAAAATAAAGTATTAGATGCTTTTGGATGTTACAGTTTCCAACGAGTATTTTTCTAACTTTAGATTACTAGGCACTTTCTCAACAGATCAATGTTTTTAAATATATTCATAATTTTATCACTTTTATGTTATTGTACACCACTTTTATTTGTTACAAAGTTAAAACGTTTTTTTTTTCCAAAGTGTTATAATTGTACATTAGTTGTTTTATATTAAAAAGGTAGAAACTGATTGTTAATAATGTTTGAATTAACGGATGCACCTTGAACTATTTTGTATCCGACCCGACCTAACCTATTTGACGAGTTTATTTTTACATATCGACAAAACAAGAAACCACCTTGGTTTTGATCATGGGTCCGCCACTGGTTATAAGCTTATGGCGTTTATAAAATACGTGTTTCATTCATGAAGATTTACCAGTCAAACTAGAATTAGTGATAGTTAGGATTGAAATTTGACGAAAGTAATGATCATATTTTTACTGGATGAAGATATGAAGATACGAAGAAGACGACTTGTATATCTTTTAGTTTTATGATTTTATATAAGAGACCCTCAAGTATTTAGATATTTACAAAAAGGAATTTGCATATATCTTCTTAAAGTTGTCTTGTCACTAAGGCTTGTAGATAAACCCTTGAACTAGCAAAGTATATTTTGCCCGGTAAAAGTTCTAAAAAGAATTCGACGCCAAACTGGAACCATAGACTGGTTGGGCCACTAATAATTATAATGAATTATGAAAGAATGAGCTAGCTTATACACAACCTAAGAAACCTATAGGAAGTAGAGGTAGACAATCCTAAACACTTTTGTAGTATGACTTGTCTAGTAGCGCGAAACATGTGACAAGAACCTTAAACATCATTGAACAAGCAGCAGTACCACAATGGCACAATGCGTGATAGTGGTACCAAACGACCGGTTATATTGCAAATCCGTTCTAAATGACATGGTTATGCAAAAACCTTTTCAAAGTTCTAGTTTAGTTCAATGTACATAAACTTTACTGAACATAAATAATGTGGCGCGATTTTAGGATTTTGAAACAAACATCTCCAACTAAACTAGCAATTGGACACGTCTGGGTCAAATTTTGACTACCTTCTGGCTTCATATTGTTACACATTCACAAAATGCTATATTTATCTTATTAAAGTTTATCAAAAGTTGATCTTACAATGTATTTAAACTAGTACCAGCCACTGTAGCAATTGATCAGCCACAACCTGGTTACTAGCGCGGATAACAACGATATTGAAGAACACACACCACAGCAGATTATGACAGAAAAGAAAGAAGGAGCACACACACAAGTTATTACCCTTAACCGCACTATTGTATACTAAATTATTAATTTGTTTATTTATAATTTACGAGGAATTCGGACCCGTGCGATGCACTGGGCTTGTTTTTCGATAAAAAATTAAACTTTTGCTTATGGTTAAAGCTCAACTTTTTTAGATAGACAACATTTCCTCATAAAACACATTAATATTGTAGTTTAGGATTGATTTTAAGTGTTAAAAAGTTAGACAAAAAAGAAAGTTTTTCATCCTAGAACATATTTTGGCATTGATTTTTTTTGCATTGTTGATAAATTTCGTAATCATTTATTGTAGAACCTTAAAGATTAATTTTTAAAAAAAATTCAGCCCCTTTATCATTCGTGTAACTGATAATAGATTGAGTCCCACCAAATGACTAGGGGTGTTAGTGGGGTTGGGTTGACCCCCGATAAGGCTTATCGGCTCGGGTTAAATCGGGTTAAAAAATCTTGTCGGATTGTTTTGACCCGTACCCGATAACCCGACAATGTTATCGGGTCGGGTTAGGGTTAGATAACTTTTGTTATCAGGTCATCGGGTCAACCCGATAAGACCCGAAAAACATTATTTAATTTTTTAAGTAATATTTGTAAAAGTCTAGTACGAGACAGTGAATATGCATGAATATGCATGGGAGGTTTGGTTTCCAAATTGTGTAGTAATAGTGTTAGATTTATTGTTGCTATAAACCGCATCATATATGGTTTCACAAGACCAAGGTAGCCTGCCTACAATTCCAGATAAATCTCCATCAAACATGGTTGTATCACTTGGAATAATGTGCATAAAAGGCTCATCAAGAAGAATTTAATTAATGAAAAATGTGAAAATTTAAAATATAGCCAAAAATATAGAGATTTTACACATTCTTTTTTTTACTAAGGGTCCGTTTGATTTGTAGATGAGTTTAGATTTGGATTTGGATTTAGATTTAGTATAGGTTTGAAAAAAAATTAAAAGAGAAAAAAAATATTATTATTTAAAATATTTATATGTTTTAAAAGTTAAATATTGCAAAAAGTACAATTTTTTAAATAAAAAATAGTGATAAGATAATAAATAAGCTAGAGATACATGGCTGAGAATTTTTTGATTAAAAAAGATCTTTCAAAATACCCAAAACCCACTTGGGGGAGTGGGGTTGAAAATATGGGAACAAAACCTTGATGTGACTGATGTTTAGACATACCAAACATAGGCATTTGTATATCTATGAGCCTAAACCCATCAAAACATACAAACCAAACGGGCCCTAAGCCTACACTCATCTCCTTCTCATAATAACAACCCTACCTAACCCACCTCCTTTCTACACAATAAAAACCACATTCGCTTTTATAAAACCCAAAAAATCACAGCCGACTCCATCTTTATATCATATCTCCATAAAACAAAAAATAAAACACAAATCGGATGATTTACAAAAAAACATAAAACAAAAACAAAAACACAGTTGGGTCCATCTTTATAGCATATCAGGTGTTTCTGTCGAGTATGAGTGAAAGGTTTATGATCTTGGTGATGGTCTCGGTTAACCGAAACACATAAATCCACATGAAACACTATCTCTCAATCGAAACAAATAAACCCACGTGCAACACCAAACACATTTTATTTCTATTGGTGATGGTTTCAATTATAGATGTTGATAGTCTCGGGGTAGGTGGTTTTTTTATAGTGTTATTTTTTTATAAAAAAGATTTATAGTGGGTTTATTTTTTAAGGTCTCAAATTTGGCATACCAATGGGTTAATGGGTTTGTGATCTTTGTCTCGATAACAAAATTAGCTGCTGACACGATATATCCGATGTATCATGTGATGCACAAAATCACGATATATCCGGTGTACCGAAATATGCCGATGCTGTTTGGTTTGAATTCTTGTTACATACACCGGTTTATGTATCAATATTTTTAAAGCATCAACTTCTTCTTCCAATTGAGCAAGAAGAAAGGTACATATCAGCTGAAATGGTTCGTGCAAAGATCCGATATCATTTGCATACGATGGTGGTGAAGATGGCTATAGTTGGTTATTTATAATTTTTAAAAAGTAACTTAAAAGATTCATGCTGGTATACAACACAAAGTGAACTCTATTTCCAAAAGCAGAGTAATCAAAACAGAGGAAGAACATAGCTTATGGAAGAAGTATTTCTCCTCACTGCAATAAACACCAAAGCTATTTATATAGATGTAGTTTAATGTAGTTAAGTCTTGCTCAGTTTAGCTAGCTTATAGTTCAGTTAGTTAATAGTTTGTTAGTGATCTTGTATCTTAGAATTTAGTATAAATAGTCTAGTTGTACTTCATTTCATTCAAGTTGTAACACACAATTTCTCTTAATGAAATCCTTTTTCCATCTTGCAATATGGTATCAGAGCTGACCTAAAAGGTCCTCTGTAACAAACAATCATAACTAACTGTCGTTGACCACCGTAACAAACTTTGACCATCACCATAACCGTTTTTCCCGCCAATTTTCCCGCCATTAACAAATCCTTCAAAACACAACTAAACACTCGATTCATTAACAAAATTCACTCAATTCGTCTTCAACACTATCAATCAACAACATTCATCATTCAAATCATTAAATCATGGCAGTTCCTACACAAGAATCCAATCAAAGTAACAACAGAGATAAAGATACAACTTCAGTTAACCATCCACTCTTCCTACATTAAAATGATCATCCTGGACTCATTTTAATCTCCAAGAAACTCACAGGATCAGATAATTATAGTTCATGGAGAAGATCCTTGATGATTGCACTTAATACCAAAAACAAACTCAAGATCATCACAATGACTATCCTGAGCCTGATCCAGATTCATCAATAAGGGCACTATGGGAAAGAAATAATGATATGATCATATCTTGGATTTTGAATACTGTTAGTGATCAGATAAGCAACAATTTGAGTTTTGTTCATTCTGCTTCTACACTTTGGTTAGAACTTCAAGAGCATTACTCACAGTTAGATGGGCATAGGATCTATCAGCTAACCAATGAAATTACTCAGTTGAAACAAGCTAATTGCTCTATTGAGATGTATTATCAAAAACTCAAGGGACTATGGGATGAAATTGATGCTTTGGAGGCTCCTTATATGTGTACTTGTAATTGTGTTTGTGCAAATGGTAGACTCAATGGAGCAAGGGAAAGTAGGAAAAGATTGTTGCAGTTCTTGATGGGTTTAGATGAGTGTTTTTCTAATGTCAGAGGACAGACTCTGCTAATGCAGCCTTTACCAAATGCCACAAAAGCTTATGCCATGATGAGACAAGAGAAAAAACAAAAAGAAACAAACATCCCAAAGTTTTCATCACCAGTAGTTATGTCTACCTTCAACAACTCAAGATATCCCAACAATCAAACTGCTGTTCCAAACACTAGGCAATTCAGACCTAATTCTACCCCAAACACCAGAAGAAGCAATTTTAAGCCTGGTGTCATCTGTGGAAATTGTCAAAAAGAGGGTCATTATCAAAGTGAATGTTATCAGATAGTTGGCTACCTAGTAGGTCATCCTTTACATGGTAAAGTGGGTCCAAAACCACAAGGAAATGGGTCAAACAGTGGTTCCAATAGGACAAATAACTTTAGGCCAAGATCTATCAATATGGTGAGTACACAAGGTTCAGGGCAATATGGTGTTTCTACAAATGAGTGCAGTACAAGTGGAACACAAGCTGGGGATGCAGTCTTTGCCAATATGGACTCTCTTCAGAATCAGCTCAACCAAGTCATGATGATGCTGCAAAACCCTCAATGTCAGTGTGATCCTAAACTCTTAGCTGCAGGTAGATACTTATTCATTGCTTCTTGTGTGTCATTGTTTAAGGATTCTTGGGTAGTAGATAGTGGAGCAACTGATCACATTTGTATCACCTTGTCACTCATGTTTAACATAATTCACTTAACAATACCAATCATCATCTCATTACCAAATGGTCATACTGTCACTGTCACTACTATTGGTTCTGTAAGGGTGAAAGCCAACCTTATCTTACACAATGTCCTTCACATCCCATCCTTTGCCTACAACCTCCTCTCAGTTAGCCAACTCACCAAAACAACAAACATGTCTGTGATTTTTGACTACTCAATATGTATATTTCAGGGCAACAATCAAAAGATTGCCCATGGAGTACAGTTTGATGGACTTTACATCATCCAGTCAGGACAGGATGGAACATCTTCACCTCATCCTACACTTACTACTACACCTGCTGTTATGTCTCACTCTAGCAATTTACACCTTTGACATGTTAGATTAGGACATCCCTCTACTCATGTAATCAAACAAATAAAACAGTTACCTAGCTTTACTACTGATGTATCAAAGTTACATTGTACCATTTGTCCCCTTTCTAAGCAAATTGCCTTACCTTTTCCTACTAGCACTTCTCATGCTAATGGTTTATTTGATTTAGTTCATGTTGATACTTGGGGTCCCTATAAACATACTACCCTTAACCAATGCAAATACTTTCTAACAATAGTGGATGATCACTCAAGAGCAACTTAGACTTACTTGTTGCCAGCCAAACATCACATCACCACCACAATAAAGAACTTCTTTCACTATGTCAAAACACAATTCAAAACCAACATCAAAACCCTTAGGAGTGACAATGGTACTGAATTCACCAATCATTCACTGTCTGATTTTCTTCAAACTAATGGAACAGTACACCAAACCTCATGTCCAAACACCCCTCAACAAAATGGAAGAGCAAAAAGAAAACACAAACACCTGTTAGAAGTAGCAAGATCCATTCACTTTCAAGCCAAATTTCCAATACATCTTTGGGGATATTCTCTAATGGCAGCTACCTACTTGATTAATAGACTCCTCATAAAAACCTTACAGACCAACTCTCCTTATGAAGTACTCTACCAAACACCACCTGACTTACAACACCTCAAAGTTATTAGATGCCAAGCATTTGCTTCCATCCACACACCAGAAAAATTTGAAAAAAGAGCCATTCCCTCAATCTTACTTGGCTACCCACAACACCAAAAAGGATACCTGTAACTAGCCTAAAAAACAAAGAAGATATTTGTAAGCAGACATGTACATTTTCAAGAGCACATCTTCCCATTTCACACACAGGAAGAACGCAATCAACGAAAACACAGCAAACAAGAATAAATAGGAGATACATGACCACAGTAAAAACTAACCACGAAAGAAAAAAAACAACAGCACAAAAAAAAACGATATCACACATTCCAAAAAGAGTTCACTAATATTCACAACCACAAGAACACCTAAAGTAATGTTCACGAAAAAAACCATCCCATGAAAAAACACAATACAACATAGTAGCACACGAAAACACACCAAAAACAAGATCACAAAACAACATTATCACCCATAATCCAGTTCTGTAAAAATACGATAAAAGAACTAGAGAAGGGTACCAAGAATATACCATGAAGACAGAATAGAACAAATCAAAAAAACAACGGGAGGAGCAGAGGAAAACCGGAAATGACACACCCCCAGAAACTCAAAACTACACCCGAGCACACAAGTAATCAACAACGCAATCACACGAACAGATTCACACTAAATAGACAAAAATTCAACGTGAAATCACCAATATTAAAACACACCAACAAATGGTAAAAAGAGAACCACTTCACCATACTCCACACCACAACCAAATCACTTTACTACCACCAAAACCTTTTATCATTCACCCTCATCACCAATAGATGTTCAATCATCAACACCTACAACTGCATCCACCACTGACAATCATACCACATCAGATACCACACCTAATACTCAATCCTCAACATCTACCACTACATCTACCACTAACAATCATAATACATCAGACACCACACCAAATGATTTCACTACCAATACTCCACAACCATCACCTTTTCCATCAACCACACCTCAACCTTCACCTTCCATCACTCAGCCTTCTTCTAATCACCCTTCTCCTACCCCTACAGAACCAACAACCCAGACTCACTCATATCTAATCCTACATAACCAAATCCTTTACCTATACCTACACCACCTCCACCACCACCTAAAAAATCCTACAAAACTAAATAAATTTCAACCAAACTCAAAGATTTCCATCACTATAAACAATCTTCTGTTAACTCTACTGTTTCTAAACACCATACTTCACATTTTCTTAATTACAATAACATTCATAGAGGTTCTACCCTGCATTTTATTAACTCTCTTCATAAAAAAACTGAACCAACATCTTTTACTCAAGCATCCAAGCATCCTAAATGGATAGAAGCTATGAATAATGAAATATCTGCACTAGAGTCCAATCACACTTGGGTTCTTACTACTTCGACCCCAAACAAACACCCCATAGGTTCTAAATAGGTGTATAGGATTAAATATAATGCTAATGGTTCTGTTGATAAGTACAAAGAAAGGTTGGTTGCAAAAGGACATACTCAACAGGAAGGAATTGACTACACAGAAACATTTGCACCAGTTGCTAAGTTAGTGACTGTCAGAACTATACTTGTTGTCTCCTCTATCAACAATTGGCCTGTACAACAGCTTGATATCAACAATGCCTTTCTGTATGGTGATCTTAATGAGGAAGTATACATGCAAGTTCCTAGTGGCTATAAGAAGTCTCTTCCTCCTAACACAGTCTGCAAGTTGAAGAAGTCCTTGTATGGTCTTAAACAAGCTAACAAACAGTGGCACATCAAGCTTACTACCTTTCTTCTTTAACTTGGGTTCAATTCAAGTCATGTTGATACATCTCTCTTCACATATCACAAAGGCTCAGATTCTCTTATTCTCGTAATCTATGTGGATGATATTTTGTTAACAGGCAACAATTCAGCTCTTATTCAAGACATAAAAGACAAACTTCATCAAGCCTTCAGTATCAAAGATCTTGGTGCTTTACATTATTATCTTGGGATTGAATTTCTCAGGAACACCAATGGGGTTGTAATGACACAAAGAAAGTATGCCCTAGACCTTATTGAATATGCTCATCTTTAAAATGAGAAGCCTGCAAAGACACCTCTAGACCTAAGAATCAAACTATAGAACCTTGGTTGGCAAGCTTATATACCTCACCATCAGCAGGCCTGACCTTACCTTTGCTGCACACATTCTTAGCCAATTTACTCAAAATCCTCACACCTCACATCTTCAAGCCTTACACAGAGTAATAAGATACATCAAACTTAGTCCAGGCCAAGGCTTATTTCTACCAAGAAACAATCATGCTATCCTACATGCCTATTGTGATAGTGACTGGGCTAATTGTCCAAACTCAAGGAGATCTATTACTGGTTTTGGTATTTTTCTTGGCAACACTCTAATATCTTGGCACTCAAAGAAACAACCAATTGTTTCTAGGTCCTCTACTGAAGCAGATTATAGAGCATTGGCTGATTGTTCTTGTGAAATTACATGGCTTATCTCTCTACTCAAAGATCTCAGAATTTTTGTTACTACACCAGTTAGAATTATTTAGGACAATATTTCTACCATTGCACTTGATTCCAATCAAATTCATCATGCAATAACCAAACACATTGAGCTGAATTGTCATTTTGTGAGGGATAAAATCAAGGCTGGTCAAATTCAAGTTTCTTATGTTCCTACTAAGGCCCAAGCAGATGATATTTTCACTAAATCCCTTACAACATATCCCTACAGACAGTGTTTATCCAAGCTTGGCATGTGTGATCCTTACACTCTACCTGCTTGTGGGGGATGCTGGTATACAACACAAAGTGAACTCTATTTTTAAAAGCAGAGTAATCAGAACAAAGGAAGAACAGAGCTTATGGAAGAAGACTTATATTTCTCCTCACTGCAACAAACACCAAAGTTATTTATATAGATGTAGTTCAATGTATTTAAGTCTTGCTCAGTTTAGCTAGCTTATAGTTCAGTTAGTTAATAGTTTGTTAGTGATCTTGTATCTTAGAATTTAGTATAAATAGTCTAGTTGTACTTCATTTCATTCAAGTTGTAACACACAATTTCTCTCAATGAAATCCTTTTTCCATCTTGCAATAATTCACATTAGAGACTTCACTTTTAATGTAATTATTCATAAGCAAATGAAAAGATATATAACTCATAAGGTATTATTAGAGATTAAGTAAATGAAAGTTTCACGTCTATTTCGTTACCACATCAGCAAATGTTAAATTTCATCTCAAAGTCATTTATAAATCATTAAGACTTATAAATCATTAAGACTTCACATTAATTATAAAGACTGAATCTTTTATCTATACTACTCTATAAAGAGAATTTGACAAATTCTTGAAAAGTTGAAAACTCCTTAATTTTGGAAATGTTGAAAATTAAATGCTGGAGACTAATTCTTGAAAGTTGAATGTTGTCCATCGCAAATCATATTACTTCCCCATTATCTTTTTGATCTCATCTCATCTCACAAAAACACCACCACCATCGGTACTCCCCTCCACCACCGGTACTCCCCGCCACCACCGTCACTCATCACACTGCCAACCCTAACCACCACCGAAACCACCGTGCCGCCTACCCAAACCACCACTCAAGAACCCAACCACCATAGTTGCGAGACCACCAAGACCAACCACCACTAATAGGTTTTTTCAAGATAAGAGGTAATTTTTTAATAGATCTATGACTATTAATTTGTAGGTTTTTTTATAGATTTGTAAATGTTATTTGTAAATCTAGGTTTTTATAAAATTTATAATGTATTTTTAACAGCCGTCGTTGCTGTCACCGAAAAAATCTAGGTTATTTTGATTTTGATGTTGGTTTCTCTTTGTTGTAAATTATTTATATAGGGCGGGTTTTTAGAAGTATATGTCTGAGATTTATGTATTCATTATATGGTGTATCTCTAAAAGCAACAAAAGGATTTGGGATTTTTGTGTAAAAGATACGATGACGATGTTAGTTGCCCAAAGCTACCAATGATTTTGATGCTCTTCATGTTGAATTGAATTGAATTGAATTTATTTTAATTTAATTTTGTGTTTTTTATTAAAGATTATATGTGGGTTTTCCTAGGTATTTGTTTGTGATTATAAAGATGTAATCTTTATGAGAATTATGTAATCTTTACAATCATTTTTTTTT